>JAFBJU010000539.1:34492-58887 GCA_016785305.1 Colistium nudipinnis | reverse complement strand
TCTGTTCTAGCAAAGATGGCTTATTTTACTCCTCTTTCAAACCATCTGTTTTCCCTGGCCAGAATGTGAACGTTTTCATCCTCAAATGAGTGTCCACTCTCCTTCAGATGTAGATGAACAGCTGAGTCCTGGCCAAAAGAGGTTACTCTTCGGTATTGTGAATATGCGTTTGTGCAATTGTTGTTTTGTTTCTCCTATGTATAAATCAGAACAGTCCTCAGTGCATTGGACTGCTACCAGGATTATGTGGCTCGTTGGTCTAGGGGTATTATTCTTGCTTAGGGTGAGAGAGGTCCCGGGTTCAAATCCCGGGCGAGCCCTTTAAAATGTTGTCTTTCACATTGACTCCATGTGTAAGTGCAGATGTGGTTAAATGAGCTGTAAGAAGTGTCAAATCTGAAACAATCTGAGAAAAAATACCTATTTGCTTAAGAAATATGGCCAGTGTAACTTAAGTGTAACTTACTGAACAATTTTGGCATATAAATTTGTAAGGTGATAAAAAAAAATACACCAGTAGTCTTGCAATATCCTGTGGGAATTTACGGAATGGAAGGCTGGATTTTTTTAATTTTGTTGGTTGCAGTAACTCTTTTTCCACAGCTTGGGACTGCCCAACGTGGGGCTCAAACCCAGAACCCTGAGATTAAGAGTCTCATGCTCTGCCAAACTGAGCGAGCCAGGCTTGTTTTTCCCAAACATACTGTATCAGGTCAAAACAGAACACTGTTCTTACAGAAGGAGTTTACATTTCTTGAATAATTTCGAGGAATATGAAGAAAAACACATGCCAGATTAAGGAAACCTTAACATTACTTTTGACATCCTCTCTTTTGACTTTGTAACTACCTCAAAGAAAGCAGTCATTTTTTGTTCTTATCATAGACACTTTAGGCTCAGTTGCATTGTGAATTGCTGTGAGGATCAGATTTCCTCAATTTGTCCAAAACCAGGGGAAACATTGCTTATGGAATGCCAAGAATATCCATAAGGATTCAGGAAAACATCCAGTCTATTTCTGTTAAGTCTTTGGAAACAGCTTAGTTAGATTTCAGCATGGTTTTAGCTCAATAAAGCAAGATCTGTTTAATGGACAACACTCAACCACCTTTCCCTAGGCTAAAAAGACAGCTGCTACGCATCAGATAAAAACCACCGCTTTATGTTTATGACTTTAAAAACCAACAAACCTTGTCTGTATTGCCGTTCTCCTTGAGAAAGTACCCAGTTTATGTGGCTCGTTGGTCTAGGGGTATGATTCTCGCTTTGGGTGCGAGAGGTCCCGGGTTCAAATCCCGGACGAGCCCTTTAGAATGTTGCGCATTGATATTGTGTGTAAATGCAGATGTGGTTTAATGAGCTGTAAGAATTGTCAAATCTGAAGCATTCTAAAAAAAATAGCTACGCACTTCAGAAATATGGCAAGTGTAAGTTAAATAACTTACACATTTTGGCATATAGATTTGTAAGGTGATGAAAAAAGCCAGGGGTAGTATTGCAATATCCTATGGTTTTTTGGGGAATGGAAGGTTGGATTTTTTTTCTTTTGTTGGTAGCTGCAATCATTTTTCCCCAGCTTAAAATTCAGACCGCCCAACGTCGGGCCCGAACCCACGCCACTGAGATTAAGAGTCTCATGCTCTGCCAAACTGAGCTAGCCAGGCTTCTTCTTCCTGAACATAACTTCCTAACCCAGGAGGAGTGTACATTCTGTGAATAATTTCAAGGAATATGAAGAAAAAACATGCCAGATTAATGAAACCTTTACAAAACTTTTGACAATCCTATCTTTTGAATTCGTATCTACCTCAAAGAAAGCAGTCCATGTTCTTTGTTGTCATGGACACTTTAGGCTCAGTTGCAATGGGACTTGCTTCTGGGATCAGATTTCCTCAATTTGTCAAAAGCCAGGGGAAACATGGCTTACGGAATGTCAAGAATATCCATATTCCATATCCATTGCTTTTTTACTCTTTGGGATCAGCTTTGATAGATTTCAGCATGGTTTTAGCTCAATAAAGCAAGATCTGTTTAATGGACAACACTCAACCACCTTTCCCTAGGCTAAAAAGACAGCTGCTACGCATCAGATAAAAACCACCGCTGTATGTTTGTGAATTTAAAAACCAACAAACCTTGCCTGTATTGTCGTTTTCCTTGAGAAAGTAACCAGTTTATGTGGCTCGTTGGTCTAGGGGTATGATTCTTGCTTCGGGTGCGAGAGGTCCCGTTTTAAAATCCCGGACGAACCCCTTAGAATGTTGTCTATCGCAATGACTTTGTGTGTAAATGCAGATGTGGTTAAATGAGGTGTAAGAATAGTCAAATCTTGAGCAATCTGATTTAAAAAAATAGCTACGCACTTCAGAAATATGGCAAGTGTAAGTTAAATAACTTAAAAATGTTCACATATAGATTTGTAAGGTGATGAAAAAAGCCAGGGGTAGTATTGCAATATCCTGTGGTTTTTTGGGGAATGGAAGGTTGTTTTTTTCTTTTGTTGGTAGCTGCAATGCTTTTTCCCCAGTTTAAAATTCAGACCGCCCAACATGGGGCTCGAACCCACAACCCTGAGATTAAGATTCTCATGCTTTGCCAAACTGAGCTAGCCAGGCTTCTTCTTCCTGAACATAACTTTCTAAACCAGGAGGAGTGTACATTCTGTGAATAATTTCAAGGAATATGAAGAAAAAACATGCCAGATTAATGAAACCTTTATATAACTTTTGACAATCCTATCTTTTGACTTCGTATCTACCTCAAAGAAAGCAGTCCATGTTGTTTATTGTCATGGACACTTTAGGCTCAGTTGCAATGGGACTTGCTTCTGGGATCAGATTTCGTCAACTTGTCAAAAGCCAGTGGAAACACAGCTTACGGAATGTCAAGAATATCCATATTCCATATCCATTGCTGTTTTAGTCTTTGGGATCAGCTTTGATAGATTTCAGCATGGTTTTAGCTCAATAAAGCAAGATCTGTTTAATGGACAACACTCAAGCACCTTTCCCTAGGCTAAAAAGACAGCTGCTACGCTTCAGATAAAAACCACCGCTGTATGTTTATGACTTTAAAAACCAACAAACCTTGTCTTTCTTGTCGTTTTCCTTTAGAAAGTACCTAGTTTATGCGGCTTGTTGGTCTAGGGGTATGATTCTCGCTTTGGGTGTGAGAGGTCCTGAGTTCAAATCCTGGACGAGCCCCTTAGAACGTTGTCTTTTGCATTGACATTGTGTGTAAATGCAGATGTGGTTTAATGAGCTGTTAGAATTGTCAAATCTGAAACATTCTAAAAAAAAATTGCTACGCACTTCAGAAATATGGCAAGTGTAAGTTAAATAACTTAAACATTTTGGCATATATATTTTTAAGGTGATGAAAAAAGCCAGGGGTAGTATTGCAATATCCTGTGTTTTTTTGGGGAATGGAAGGTTGTTTTTTTTTTCTTTTGTTTGTAGCTGCAATCCTTTTTCCCCAGCTTAAGATTGAGACCGCCCAACGTGGGGCTCGAACCCACGACCCTGATAAGTCTCATGCTCTGCCAAACTGAGCTAGCCGGGCTTCTTCTCCCTGAACATAACTCTCAGGAGGAGTGTACATTCTGTGAATAATTTCAAGGAATATGAAGAAAAAACATGCCAGATTAATGAAACCTTTACATAACTTTTGACAATACTCTCTTTTTACTTCATATCCACATCAACGAAAGCAGTCCATGTTGATTGTTGTCATGGACACTTTAGGCTCAGTTGCATTGGGAATTGCTGTGAGGATCAGATTTCGTCAATTTGTCAAAAGCCAGGGGATTATGGAATGTCAAGGATATCCATAATGATTCAGGAAAAGTTCTAGTCTATTCCTGTTTTGTCTCTGGATTCAACTTTGATATATTTCAATATGGTTTTAGCTCAATAAAGTAAGATCAGGTTAATGGACAACACTCAACCACCTTTCCAAAGGCTGTGAGGATATAGGATCATGCCACTATGTGAAAACAGAGAGGGGGCGCTGAGAATTGGAGCGCCCGACGCTTCATTGCAAGTTAGACAGACAGACTTCTTTCAGACAGTGGTTAGGAGAGTGTGTGAGTGCCTCGTGTAGTTGCTTATTGAAACTATGAGTGATCTGGAGGCAGTTTAAAGAAACTGGAAACAACAAAGCAGAGTGCCTTCACTGCAACATGAAAATAACTTTAAGAGCAGGTTCAACCACAAACCTGCATAGACATCAGAACTGTCCATCCTACAGTGCAGTTAGATGAGAGAGGGCAAGCTAGCACACCGTCAAAACAACAGGAACTGCAGCAGCATGTACTGGCTTCCCCAAACATGCAAGTATAACCTCTCTAACCTACTGTTACTCAAAGCAAAATAAGTCAGTGTATACCAAAACAGATGACCCCAGCCAAACAGCAAAGCATTGATGATGAGTTGGCTAATATGATAGCTAATGATTTCCAACCCTTTTCCATTGTGGAGGACAGACGTTTTAAAAGTGTTGTCAAAGCTTTAAATTCCTCATACACTCTACCCAGTAGAAAAACATTGTCCTAAACAACAATAGCTAAACTATATGACACAGAACATCAGTTTACCCGACAACTGACTGCTGGACCTCCAGAACAACCTGCTCTTTCATCTCTGTCACTTGCCATTTCATTGAAAATGACATGACATCTTGCCTTCTGGACTGCTTTGAGTTCACCGACAGACACACTGCAGAAAACCTAGCAAAGGAGCTAGTAAGAGTGGCAAAAAAGTGGCAAGTAGACGACAAAGTGGTGTGCTGTGTGAGTGACAATGCTGCAAACATCACCAAAGCCATAACAATGCTGAAGTGGACCCACCACCCATGTCTGGCACATACACTAAACCTCATGATTAGAGATGCCCTGAAGGTGGTCAAACCAACCGTGGATAAGGTGAAGACGGTTGTGGAGTTTTTCCACAAAGGCACTGTTGCAGCACAGAGTCCACACAGTGCCAGATGGGGATGCCTCAACTGAGGCCCAAAACAAGAGTGTGCCACCAGGTGGAACATTTTATATGTTGAAACGAATTCTTGAAACAAAAGATGACATCATCTCCACCCTGGCCCTCATCAACACACCAGTTGATGCTCTATGTCAAGAGGAACGGGAGCTGGTGAAAGAGGTCTGCACCGTTTCTTTCCCCTGCAGACAGGTACCTTGAACCATTGTTTTATTTCTCTACTACCATTCACTAATATACATTATACATTGCAGAAACAACACAGTATAATGTGCCAAGTATAATATGCCACATACTTTTAAAAAGCTTAATTTTAAGCTGGTTGATTTCTTTAAAAGTTGATTTCTCTCCCTCAGCTTTGTCACAGCCTCAAAAATGCTCCTGCTTTGCAAAAGTATGCAACGGGTGACAACCCAACACCAACAGACTGTAACCATTCAGAAAGTGAAAGAATTGGTTGCAACTCTTTGTTTAGCCATGTACCGAAAATTTCTGCATATGGAGTACAATACTGTCCTCTCAGAAACCACATTATTTGATCCTAGGTTTAAAAAACGTGCATTCAGTGACAACATAGCTGTTGATGAGGCACTTCAGAGAATTAGTGCAGCAGCAGCAGCAAAATGCACCCCCAGCAGCCAGCCAGCTCCACCATTAGAAGGCCAAGTGGATGAGGAACCACAAACCTCAGTTGTTTGGAGGCTTTTTGATGAAAGAGCTACAGGAGATGCTGCAAGGAGAAATCCTACAGCTGATTCTGTAATAGAGGTGAGGTCTCCCATTATCCAACGAGCAGAAGACCCACTGAGCTGGTGGCAGGCCAAGGCCTCAGTCTTTCCACGCCGGGTGAAGGTGATGGAGGGCAGACTGTGTATTGGCAACATCTGTTCCTTCCGAGAGAATCTTCTCAAAAACAGGGCAGATACTCACTGAGAGAAGAAATGGGATCAGTCCATCCAAGCTGAGGCATCTGTGGATTTGTATCCCGTTTTTTGTTCATTTGTGCAATAAAAATGTTTGATTAAAATATTTTAAAAAAGGAAGAACTGTTATGGAAAAGAATAAATGCACAACATTAGGCAATTATAAGGCTGTTTGCTTGTGATTTATTCATCACATATATTAATATTTGCTGTGAGAAGCATTTCAAAATATTCAATAGGATTTTATAAGACGAGTGAATATAAAATTAGGCCGTATAAACGTAAGGTCAACACCTTTTATTTCCCCTGCAATCCAAATCTTTATTTAATTGTTAACATTGAATCATGGACCAAAATAAAAATATAAATATAAAATATTCCCTTTGACCTGAATAATACTCCTCCTATAGGACACAACTTTCTTAGCATAGCATTCATCATTGTGTCTAAATTATCTTGTATGACAACATTTATATAAAACAAGCAAACATCTTTTTGGCAACATTGCACTCTGATAGTTAGAAAATGTTCTACTGCAGGAATTACACACAATAGTGCTTCTATCACTGTTAAATTCTAACTTACGGAATTTAAGCGAATGCATCACTGTTTTGATCAACAGTCCTAGTGGCATATGCTGGGTGAGTTCTGGGTTCGTACGTGTGTCTGTTTACACTTTGCAAAGTCATCCCGCGGGCCAGGTTGGACCCTCTGGTGGGCCGAACGTTTGACACCCCTGATCATGTCTCAGATTATGTCGTTGTTACTGTTTTAAACAGAATTGTGCAAATAACAACATGCCATAAGTCAGCCTTATTCATCACACTAAGCTCGTTTCTGGATACTAGCTGGTTTCCCAAACCGGTTCGAGGACATGACTGAGTTATATAAAAAATGTTTTTCCAAAGTACAGGAGACATCTGAGCCTGGAGGCTGAATTGCATAGAGTCATTTCTTTCCTAAATTGATGTTGTTTATTCTGTTTGAATTTTTTGCATGTTTGTGTTGGCAGCGTATGTCGTGTTATTATGATGTCATACTGTTTATATAACTGCCTGTGGTGTTTTAATGTGTTAGTTACGACATAAGAGACGATGGTGTCAGGCTTTCACACAAGTGTTTATTGTGAGTTGTTATAATAAAACAGCTGATTGTTCAACGTCTGAAATGTCAACAAACAACGTTTGAACTCTTGAATTCCTTTTTTCGAAAAAGATCAGTTTTATATTGGTTGCTCGGGTCATGCTGATCAGGAGTTGTGATGTTTCCTTGTTTGTGGAATTGTTAAACCCACCACGTATCTTTAATGTGTAACTTTACGACATACACACAACATCTCTCACAAACACACACGGCCATTCTCAATCACACACGTACGCACATGCACTCACACAATCTCATTCACACACACACACACTCTCTCGCTCATTCACTCACACACACACACTGTCTCTTTCTCTCACACTCAGACACACACATAGACATTCTCACTTTCTCACTCTCACACACACTCTCACTCAAACACACACACACTATTACACACACACACACACACACTGTCTCATTTTTCTCAAACTCACACAAACACTTTCACTCTCTCACTCTCTCTCACACACACACACACACACAAACTGTCTCTTTCTCTCACGCTCACACTCTCTTACTCACACACACTCACTCACGCACACACACACAAACACTCTCACTCTCTCACACACACGCGCTCTGGCTCTGTCTTGAATCCTCAGGAGGAAGTGGGGAATTGAATATTTGAACCACGTGTGTAGGAGCAGTGAAGTGAGCAGTGTAACCCTGCGTTTGTTGTCTTCCTCGCTTTTTTTTTTTAAACCACTGTGTGTCTTCCAGCGTCCTCCTGGTCCTGATCTTCCTGGCTGCAGGTAAGAACGTGCGTGACGTGCACCGGAAGACTCGATATGAGCCTGTGGGCCTGTCCCAAAACATTTGTCAACATTTGTCCCGTGGTGCCCGCGTGTTCGTTGACTCCGCGCTCTCTCACCGTCCCGTCCGTGACAGAAAGTGTCGTCGGCGGTCAAAAAGACATCAGCGCCTGTCCCATCAACTTTTATGGAGAAGTTTACAACAGTCTATATATATACAGTAGTGTCTAGTCACTATTTTTTTCTAGTTCTCCGTTTCTTAATAAGTCAGTGTTTCTTTTCGTAGTGTTTCCCCCAACAGCCCTTGCTGTTTGGGAGATTAATTTAGTTAGTTGAATGTTTGGGACGGATAGCACGGCAGCGAAACACGGAAATGAAAACATGACGACAAGCAAGACAACAGTTAAAAAATGAGGACAACGGACAAACTGTGAATAAAAACAACACCACTTTGGCGAACGGAAAACATTACAGGCGTGAATAAACAAGAACGGACTGCGAACGACAAGACAGCGGGAAGAGGAACGGAGGAGATAAGAGTGAGCACTTCAGAAAAGAGCTGACGGCGGAGGTGGAGGGAGCGGAGATTGTTTCCATGATGGATCTACTGAAGCAAATTAAAACAGATTGCGGAGCGGTGGTGGGTTACAGAGTGAAAGGTAACAGAGTCTACGAAATTACTATGAAGGACGAGGAATCTAAAGAAAAACTAATGGATGGCATATGCGTGAAGGGAGCGTCAGTGCACGCCAGAGACATTGTGAATAATGAAATGGTGGTTTCGTTAATCGGCTTGCTACATAATCGATGTACAGATTTGAAAGAAACTGGTGGATTGGGGTTTTATGGCGGTGTCCGCAGTCAAGCGGCGCATGTGGCCGGGGACCGCCGTTTTTTAATGAAGGGGACAGTGGTGATATTCTATTTAATTGGTAAAAAAAAAGTAAACGAATACATATATATTTGGGTAATTTAGTATTGTTTTTACATTTTTTATTGTATTATTATTATTTAGTATAATTAAGATACAATGAAATGTATGTTTTGTTGCATAGAGAAGGTGAAAATGTTGTGAATTGTTGGAATTAAAAAAAAAAGAACGCGCCGGATCTCATCTGATCTCAGAAGCTCAGCAGGGTCGGCGCCCGTTGAGGAAGCAGAGAGAGAGAGAGCAAGCAAACATTTGGGAACAGGTGGTTTTTGGGAGTTTTTTTGTTTGTTAAAACTAGTACCCCTCACCCCCAACAGCTTTTTGCTGTTTAGGGGACCTGTTTGGTGATTTGGATGGAAAACATGGAGAAAGAGAGCAGGAACGAACAACGGAACATGACACAGAATGCCGAAAGGAGCTACGAATACAAACTGATTGTAGATATTGAGGGAGAAGAGGTGATAACTATGATGGAAATGTTAAGGACAATCCAACAAGAGTGCGCAGCGGTCTATGGCTGTAGATTCAAGACAACAAAGCAGTATGAGGTGACCATGGAAAACTCAAATGGAAAGGAGAAGCTACTGGATGGGCTCAAAATCAAAAACAGCCGAATCACGGCAAAAGCCATCAACAATAATGAACTTGTGTTGCCTTTTTTGGCTTTGCCCACATATATAGCAGACAAGGACATTATTAAAAAACTTCAATTTATAAAACAGACCTTTATTCTTTAGTCTGCATACTTTACAAAAAAAAACGTCCTACATGATCATTTTATATACACACACCAAAAAATAAATACAAATCTCTCCTTATGTTAACACATGTCCCAGCACCAACACATTGCCTTGTAGGCCGCACAGCAGTCTTTCCCCCGTCACCACACACTCACACAAAAATAAAAGCTGACTTAAAAACTTTGTCAAGCAGCAGTGTGGTATTAAAATGCCAATATGCGTTTTTTTTTTAATGTTTTTGATAAAAACAGAGCATTGAGCCAGAGACAGTGATCAATAAAACCAACAGGATTTATGCGACAATCTTTAAAAACACTGATGTGGTGTTTAAAACAATAAAAACGATCAAGCCTGGCCAGAGATTGTCTTTAGCGTGGCTCCACGTGTACTGTCTCTGGTTATTGTTTAAAACCCCTCCACACATCCAGCAGCTCATGGGTTTTGAGCCCTCAGATTTTGTGAAGAGGCCCTGTGAGGCTCCTGGTGGTTTCTATCAAGCATTGGGTTTACCATGCAGTTAAAATCACCCCCAAAAAATAAAAGGTCATCAGTACTGCAGTTTTTCAGGGTCTAACACAACACCCTTAGTACACATATTCTTTCTGATGATCTCTTCTACTTCACATGAAGCAGGTAGGAAGCCTTTCGAAAACACCACCCCCACTCCTCCACTGCAGCTGGACTTGTGGTTCAGAATGAGCTCCCCAGGCCACTCTTTCCTCCACTGGCTCTCTGTGGCAGAGTCACTGTGAGTTTTTTGTATTCATAAAATGTCATAAAAAAATAAAAAAAAAAGAGTAGCTCTTTTGAAATCCTCTCTTGCACTATTTACATTTAAAGTTCCTATTTTAAAATCACACATTCTAAAATAGAAAAAGATTGGGGTCACAGCAAGAAAAAAACACAGAGGAAAAGAAACAAAAGTGGTCAAACATCTTCATTACTGATATATTGTGCTTTGACTTTCAGTACAAGTTTCCTAAGCCAGTAGATCTCTTGATCCGTCAGGCCGTCTTCGCCAAAGGTGTTGTGTTTCACTTTTTCAGTGGCTTTGCTGACCTCAGGAAGAGCTTTAGATCCGTGAAAAAAATGTCTACATTAACCCTGAGTCCTTTTGTATCTTGCAGGAATTTTATTTTTTAGCTCCAGTGTACTAAGGTTTGGTTTCTTCCTGTGTGGAAGCCATGTCACTGTCACTCTCTGCTGCTTTCCTGTCTCTTTTTACTGTTCTTGTTTTTCTGCTGTTCTGCAGGCCATCAGGGGTTTTGAATGAGTCCTCATCGGACATATACTCATCCTCTGTGGATTCCCCACTCACAAAATCAGTTCTGTGTCTTTTTCCAGCTCTTCCTGTCTGCTACTGGTTTCTTTTAATTCAACATTTTTCCCAAACAGTTTCTCACAGCTGTGTCAACCTGCCTGCTCACTTTTAATTTATTCACGGCTTCACTATTAACTCCCTCTTTTTTTTCGGGCTCAGCTGTAGCTCCGTCTAAGGTAGCTCCGTTAGGCTCCGCAGCCGGAGCCGCCTCGCCTCCGCCCGTCCCCCAAACGATCGCTTCGGATCCCGGGGTGACCACCTTGGCACCCGTGGCAGCCCCACCTGGGCAGGAGCGGATCAAATGTCCCTCTGGACCGCAGCCAAAACATTTCATCATTTCGGATGTAGGAAAGACAATGTAGCTGAAGTTATCCACCTTAAAACTAAAGGACACATTTAGCTCAGCCAAGCTGTCCTTCATGACCATAAACACCTGTCTCTGGTGACACACTACGTGTTTAAGGAGCCGGGATTTACAGCCCAGAGAAACCATCTTTACCAGGAGACCGCCTGTCCGAAGCGGGACAACTCTTTTACCAAGGTTTCATTTTTAATGAATGGGGGGGCGCATTGTAGATAGTGATCCTCTTTGCCGGGTTAAATAGGGGGAGAACGGGGATAAAAGTGTCTTTGATCGTGACGCCTTTTTCGACCACGTCTTGAACTTTGGTTGTGTTGTTGAGAAAAATTACAATTGCACCGTTCATCCGTTCATACGCTGCCGTAACCCACCACCTCACCGACGGCCAAACTCGCTTCCTCCACTGAGCAGCTGACCATCGGCAACAACTTCACCGCATCCCGGCCTGTCGCCTTCTCTAAATCTGTCGCCCCGTCGGTGATGGGCATGTTGCCCTCCAAACACACATAAAACGAGAGAGAGAGAGAGAGAGAGAGACAGAAAGAGAGAGGGCCATTTGGAACATTTCACAGACAAATCGATTTTATTCTAATATGAATTTCACCTCACTTTGTGGAAGTTTTCTTCAACTTTTTAATCTCCTATTAAATCTTGGCTCGGCATCAGTGGTAAGTACTCCTTACATTTGATCTACTTTTGTTCAGCAGTATGTCCTTAATGTTGTCACAGATCACAGGAAAATAACGCACGACTCGTAGTTGTGTATGAAAAAACTGAGCAAGTAATTGTCCAACAAAAAGATACAGAAATAATTCCAGGCAAACACAGCATGCAAGGGCTAGATAAGATCAGAATATGTGAGACAGGCAGGGGTCAAAAACAGGCAGGGATCAACATCAGGCTATGGTAAGTCAAGATTCTGGAACGCTACGGCAAAGAGGCCTGAAGACAATCTGGCAGGGAAATGGTGGAAGTGAACTGGTTTTAAGCCGGGGAGCTGATTAGGGAAGTGGGAGCAGGTGAGTGGAGATGATGAGCAGGTGTGTCTGGCAGGCCGCAGTCTGTCAGAGTTGGAAAGAAAACATCTTCCAGCATCATTATGAACACTGGCACCCCGCAGGGATGTGTCCTCAGCCCCATGCTCTACACACTGTTCACTTATGACTGTGTAGCCTCCCACAAAGACAACACCATCCTGAAGTTCGCTGATGACACCACCGTTATTGGACTCATCACTGGTGGTGATGAGGCAGTGTACAGGAGGGAGGCGGCCAGTGTGGTGACATGGTGTGGGAGCAACAACCTTACCCTCAACACTGACAAGACCACGGAGGTGATCGTGGACATGAGGAAGGAGAGGCCACTGAACATCCGTGGACTTGAGGTCGAGAAGGTGAGCAGCTTCAAATTTCTGGGCGTGCACGTCACCGAGAACCTCACCTGGACTCTGAACACCACCCAGCTCGTCAAGAAGGCTCAACAGCGGCTGTACGTCCTGAGGAGGCTGAGGAAATGTGGCATGTCTCCAAAGATCCTCAGCAACTTCTACAGCTGCCTCGTGGAGAGCATCTTGACCAGCTGCATCACAGTGTGGTACGGGACAACACTGCATTGGACTGCAGGCGCCTGCAGAGAGTGGTAAAGACGGCTGAGAGGATCATCAGGAGACCTCTGGCCTCTCTGCAGGACATCTACCACCGCCGAGTCCAAAGGAAAGCGTGCTCCATTCTTAAGGACTCTCCCCACCCCCAACATGGACTGTTTACACTTCTGCCCTCAGGCAGGAGATTCAGAAGTGTGAAAAGCAGGCCGTCCAGGCTGAGGAACAGCTTTTACCCCTCAGCCATCAGACTGCTTAACACCTCACACTTACCATGACACACTCACCCCCCCAACCCCCCCACTGCGTCACACAATGACACTTATAACTTTTACCTCTCTTTTTCACATGCAGTGATGTTTACTTCTGACAATTTTGCACTGGTGTTGAAGATGTCACCATCTCAATGTCAATTCCCTGGATTTTCACTGGTGCGTGGATGAGTTTTCACCTGCAGAAATCCACCATCAGTTCCTTGGTTTTACCTGTGTTTAGATGGAGGTGGTTCCGTTGGCACCAGTCTACAAAGTCCAGCGTCCGTTCTCTGTACTCCCGCTCGTCCTCTTGTGCGATGAGGCCGACCACTGCTGTGAACCCCTGCAGGTGACAGGAGGGTTTGTTGTGGCGGAAGTCTGCAGTGTAGAGGGTGAAGAGAAACGGTGCCAGGACTGTTCCCTGCGGTGGCCCTGTGCTGCACACAACTCTGCTCAGGCTGAATCATGTTGGAGGCCCTGGAGAAATGACCTGACTTCCAGAAATGGGGGTTAGTCCCGCAGGAAAACAGTGTGTGATAACAAGGATCAAAGACAAGTGGGACATCTGGTGACAGAGGACATGCCTCAAAGTCCAGCATTTCTAGAGCGCAGGTTTTGAAAGAACGACACCGAGCTTCCATTGGATGAAACACGGGGCCTCCAGCCCCGGTGAACTGTCTGTGACATCATTCAGGTGATAAAAAAGCCAAGGCTTCTTCCTCCTCACTCTCTTCTCCACAACCTCTCCTCTGAACATCCTCTCAGGATCAGCTTCAGGCTTAGGCCTGCAAGCCCTCTCCTCCAAGACCGAGGCCTCTGACCTGATCTTCCGCCGCGGGCTCACCGATCAGAGCCTCCACCTCCAGACGACAGCGACGCAAGCTCCTGTCCTCATGTTCCTGCGCCTGCAGCTTCAACCAACGTCTGCCAGTAACGATCATCAGGAGCACAGCAGCGAGTCAGCGCCGGGACGCAACTCCTCCAGAGACGCCTTCACCGAAAACAGCACCGCAAGCACCGCAAGGGCGTCCGATCACCAGCTAACAACAGCAACGCAACTTCTCTCTTTTCAAAGGACTGCTAAAAAAACTGGGCATGACACAGATAAGATGAGACTACCTGCGTTAAGCATTCCAGGGTTTAACTGTGACAAATGAAATGTGTATCAATCTGATTATTTCACCTTAGAGCAGGGGTCTCAAACTCATGGCCCATAGGCCAATTGCGGCCCGCAGGCCCCCTACTTGTGGCCCCCTACTTGACATCAGAGTTTAGAGTTAATGCATGCGCACTGGGAGCCACCTTTTGACATTTAAAATGAAACAACACTGCATGCAACGTTATGTTTTGCCTTTAATGCTATGTATAAACAAACCAAAATGTATGTTTTTATGAAATCTGGTTTGGTCAGCAGTGAAAGCATATGAATCTCCCCATGTAGCATTAAATGTTCTGTTTTCTTCAGACACTTTTCTTTTCTTAGAATTCTCCATAGTTGGCCTACTTGGGATCGAATATGTCAACGCATATTAAGAGCGTCAAAATCTTTAACGCATTTTATTAGATTTAACTAGATCACCATCATTTGTTTTAGAAAATAAATTTGAATTACATTTTAAAAACTAACAAACTAAAATAAAATATATTTTAATTAAATAAAAATGTATTTTCCAAAGCCACAGGGAGCCGCGAGTTGCCAACCCCTGCCCTAGGCCTGTTATATATTTTTTCACTTATGGGATACAATAGCTCAGGTCCGGCCCAGCCTCACCTAGACTCTACCTCCAGTGGCCCCCAGGAAAGTTGAGTTGGAGACCCCTGGTGTAGAATAAGGTATTCCAAGTCATGTTGTTGATGCCAAACTCAGTCCAGTGCAATTGCTATAGTGCTAATTTGAGTGATAAAACTAGTGACAGTATTTGGCCAACAAGGGATGCTTAATACACTTATGGAGTCAGACAGTCAGGTAGGAACTAAAAACCCACTTTACACACTCCCTCTCTCACACAAACAAATACACACAGACACACACAAACTAGACTAGTCATACACGTTAACCCACTTTACACTCGATCGGAAACACACAACGTCTAAAGCTAATGGCTAAAGCCAACGTTAAAATGAAACACATTAACCACAGCCTCATCAGTTGGCATGAGCTTTCTAAAATAGAAATTAACATTAGGTTAATGTCTTGACTTACCTCAATTTCATTATGGAATGCCTTGAGAAGTCCTTGAGAAGATTTGCAGTGTTTTTTCCTGCTATTTTGTGGCCGCATTTCTCCCCATCTTTTTCCACATTCCGTTTTCTTTTCCACTTCTATGTGGGTCCAAATGTGTTTTTTTCTTTTTCTCCCAAAGACAATCCCCAGCTGGCCGGCCATCGGGCCCTTTCTCTGTGTCAGACTTAACTTTGTTTGTTAACTTCATTGTCGTTAGCGCTAATCTAACGCTGGTGCATCTTCTAAATCATGTCGCGAGTGTCTGCGCAGTGACCATCATTTACCTTGCATCTCGTCTCGTTTTCATCACATGAAAAAGGTTTGTTGACACTAATAGTAATAAGTATAAATTGTAACTAAATATAAAATTATTTCTTTCATATATGAAGTAAAGGATAATGAAAGTATTGATTTGTGTTAATCAAAAACAAAATATTTAATGAATACTTGGAATATTAAATGTTTACATAAATGAATCTCCAACACTATAGCAAATAAACTGTTGTGCATGGCTTATGGCAGATTTGATTGTACATGCTCTGTATCAACTTGTATCAGATAACCCTCACACAAGGCACAATTTGGTGTAGATAAACTTTACTGGGCGTGTGTCAAATTAATAATAGTCATAATTATTTCTTGCATATATGAAGTAAAGGATAATGAAAGTATTGATTTGTGTTAATCAAAAACAAAATATTTAATGAATACTTGGAATATTAAATGTTTACATAAATGAATCTCCAAAACTATAGCAAATAAACTGTTGTGCACGGCTTATGGCAGATTTGATTGTACATGCTCTGTATCAACTTGTATCAGATAACCCTCACACAAGGCACAATTTGGTCTAGATAAACTTTACTGGGCGTGTGTCAAATTAATAATAGTCATGAATAATAATTAAAATCAATGTTCCATCCATCCATCTTCATCTGCTTATCCAGGCTCGGGTCGCGGGGGAAACAGATCCAGCAAAGGACGCCAAACTTCCCTTTCCCGGGCCACGTCAGCCAACTCTGCATGGGGGATTCCGAGGCGTTCCCAGGCCAGTGTGGAGATATAATCTCTCCACCTAGTCCTGGGTCTTCCCCGGGGTCTCTTCCCCCTTGGTCGTGCCTGGAACACCTCCCTAGGGAGGCGCCCAGGAGACATCCTCACCAGATGTCCGAACCACCTCATCTGTTTATATTGATGAATAGAATTTGAACTTAGACAGCATTCTACCTCGGGGGCACCACCGCTTATTAAGCGGAAAATGATAGTTATTTGATTAGTTATCAGTCTCATTCTTTGAGGATTTAGGAGTTCTTTGCATAGCAGAGGTGGGGCATACTCGTTCTTGTGCGATATTAATCAGAAATCAGATTGCATTGATCAAACATTTATTAAGCAAACCTAAACAAAACATAAAACGTTTTAATCTAACCTAATATTTCAAAAAACTGCATGTCAAAGAAAAAAATGGCGGAGCCTAATTACATGTTTGCAGAGTTAAATTAACAATGATGTGATCAACTATGTCAAATCAGATTAAAACTACACTTTGGGAGTGGAAATCAACTCTTAATTGTAAAACCCTGATATTCCAACACTTGCCGTGTACCTCTGTTATCTCACCATCTATTTGTTATGGTGAAGGATTGCCTCTCTTGGTTCTAGGCCATTTTGCTGAGAGACACCTATATGGGTTAGGGCTTAATACATTTCTACTCTCCATACTGCAACACATTTATTTTGTGACAGCAGTGTCATCAGTTATACACTTATTACTATATATTGTATTTAATGTTTAATTTTAATTTAGTTTTTAATGATTACTGTTTACTTTTTATTCTATGTTTATGGCACCAATGCACCAAAAAGAGTTCCTTGTAATGTTACTATTACTTGGCATTAAAGTCAATTCTGATTCTGATAAAGTGAATAAACAAAGTAATTACACAGCAAAGCATATCATCTAACTCAACATGCAGCACACTACAACAACTCTAATGACCTCATATTCTTTTGTTATGTTTATCAGCTTGAATTATATTGAAAAACACACATAACTTGAATATCATCAAAATTATTCAGAGGAAATCATATGAGGAGAGAGGTGGCCTAGTTGTGAGGGAGACAGGCATCGGGCCAGAGGGTTGCCGGTTCAGTTGAGGTGCACGAACCCCCGTCACTAACAAAAGAGATGCCACCTCTAATGCCCTTGAGCAAGGCACTAACCCCATCTGCTCCCCGGACGCTCTCAGCTATCCACTGCTCTGTGTCCTTGCATGTGCCACAGATAGGTAAAATGCAGAGGTCAAATTTCCCCCCGACTTGTGTGTTTGCATGTGCATGTTTGTGTGGGATGATGCGCAATTCTAATATGAGAACATTAATGCAGATCAATTAAAGATCTCTCTGGTCTTTTTCCTTTTTTTGCGGGGAGGACACTTCCCTTGCAGGTTGAAGTCAGTAAATCCCTGACTCTTCAGCTTCTCATCCAGCTGGAATAAAATAAATGATTGTATTTATTTGTATCACTCTCTTTAGTTGTAGTCTGACTCTATAGGTTCTCAGAATTTTTCCACCCCCTATGTCATTTTACCTGCTGGAGGATCTGGGCTTTGACAGCTGGATCGGTTAAGTCAGCATCAGTCTGGATCTCCATCTTCACCAGACTTTGTTTTGTAGCTGTAAAGTAAAATAGATATGAACTGACAACACACAGTATAAAATTTAGAAAATGAGATCATTGGTTTGTGTTTGTGTTTGTGTCGTGAGCTATCACCTTGATGACAAATGAAAGGGAAGTCTCTCCAACACTCTTTGTCATCCCAAAGATGTTGCGGATTCTCAGCAACACAGTATTCCACTGCACCATAGTTATTTGGCTGTCCAGGACTCCAAGCTTTGAAGGAGCTCAGAGACAAGTGGGACCATTTCCATGGCACTCGGTACAGACCGATCCAAAAAGTAGCATAGGCTGCTGCAGAACGGACCTTAATGTTTTCAGCATTGTCCTCGATCATAGGAAGGTCCGTGTAGTATGTTCTGCAGTATTCCTGGGCAGCATACCATGTTTTCTTATCAGAGATGAATGTGTAGATGGTCTCGTTTTGGCTTTTGACTGCAACAGACAAATGCAGCGTTGCACATTTGATGGAAAAATAAATTTTCTTTTTTGTATGCATGGACTAAAAACTCTACTGTTCATTGTCTTTTAAACAAAATTTTCTCAAGGAAAAGGAGTTTGATCTTTTTCCAAAAAAAAACAGCTTCCGTGACATTTTCCACAAAGTTTAGCTATGAATTAATATCCTCTCTCATACCAGATTTTATATATATAAAATCACAAAAATGTTCTTACGTTGGAAACACATAAATGACATTTTACTTTGACATGAGGCATCATTCCAGTTTGCACTTGGGTGCATAAAAATGCAATTTTCATTTGCTCGATGACTGTCCGGGGAATATGGATCCCAGGATTGGTAACCCGTTTTGCTGGTTTCACTAGTTGCTGACCCTCTCCAGGAGTTGGACTCATCTCCCATGGACGTCTTCCAGGATTTGGGGTCATCTCTCATTCCGATCCATGCCCAGTCGTACAAAAAAATGTTTTTAGCAAGACTATGTCATCATAGCTTTCGATGGTGGCCAGGTCTGTGTAATGCTCTCTGCAGTACTTCTGAGCATCAGTCCAGTTCATTTTCTGGTTAATGTAGTAGTACTTACGCCAGGGAAACGGAGAGCATCAGGTGTGGCTCCATCCTGCAGGTTTACGATGAATGATTATTTTTTAAATGTACTATTACACTAAATAAATACAGTAAAACAAGTTAAGTTTAAAGACAAATACAAGATCGTAAGAAACAGATTGATAAATTAGATACACGCTAACTTAATTCTGGGTGATTTGAACATAAAACCAGCAGGTATACTTGGAGAATAAGTTGCTGGACTGATGTGCTTGAAATAAAGAAAAGCTATTCATTATTCTGAATAACATTCCTGATTTTTTTTTTTGTTGTTTAATATTCCAACTATTATACTATAGTCTATAACTATACTAGTTAATCTATTCTGTTAAATTTTACCTGACAATGTGAAAAATTGGTGCCTGTGAACGTACCCAATAAGAGGAGGATCAGAGTTAAATGAGAATCCATCTCTGATTTTACTGCAAACAACAAACATACAGATAAAAAAATACAATAAAGTTTCTGCACATAACACAGTTGTCTGTAGTTATTCAGGTTGATTTCGCGTTTGCTCAAAAATAATCTATGCATAAAAACTTTGTAATATCACCAAACTTCAGCAATCCATGGTGAAAACGACACCTCAGCTTAGAGAAGAATCCCATTTTAATTATGTTTTTACGAAGTTACTTGAATGCTGCTTGACCTTTGCCTGACCACAACATATTTCCAGTTTAATGAATGCTTTTACAGACAGAAACACGGCTGTGCCATGGGCTCACCAGTTTCTCCCATCGTGGCCAACCTCTACATGGAGGAGGTGGAAAACAGAGCCTATGCCTTGTATACAGGAATTGCTCACACCCACTGGTTCAGGTATGTGGACGACACCTGGGTCAAAATCAAGACCCAGGAAGTTGAAGCTTTCTCAGCACACATCAACAATGTGGACAAAAACATCAAGTTCACCCGTGAAGATGTGAGCGGAAACAGCTTGGCCTTCTTGGACTGTGGAGTACACATCGAAAAAGACAGAAGCCTCAACATCGGAGTCTACAGAAAACCCACACACACAGACCAATATCTACTTTTTGATTCCCACCACCCCCTGGAGCACAAACTGGGAGTCATCAGGACTCTAAACAACAGAGCCACAACAATACCAACAAACACAAAGGGCAAACAGAAGGAACAGAACCATGTCAAGGCAGTCCTCAAAACCTGTGGCTACCCAAACTGGGCCTTCGTTAAAACTACCAGGCAAAAGAGGGCGAACGTAGAAGAAAGAGGAGTAAAAGAAGCCATCTTTGCTAGAACAGAGAAACCATCAATGAACAGAGGTGGAGGTTTAAGACACCATCTCTCAGCCACTTACAATGCTGTCCTTCACTCTCTCCCTAGGAAGGTAAACAAGAACAACAAATCAAAGTATAGCTCAGGTGAAACCAACGACCCTTATTTACACCTAGACTCAGGCGAAACCCGCAACCCGAATCTGGGCCAACGACCTGCAAGTTTGACACAATGGTCCTCTAATTAGGTACTCATCCTCTGATTAGCTATTCATTTTGCAGAGGATAAATACCTGAACTTTTCCAGTAGCTAGTTAGAACTGAAGAAGCACATTTTGGGCAACAAAAAAGTCCCCAAAAATGAGGAAGTTGGCACTTCTTTCACTTTATTTTCGCACCCACCCTATTTTAAAGCCCTGCCGATGCTGCTGTGCGAGTTTCGAGTGTTTTCGGCATGTTTGAAATTTTTGGCCGAACATAAGGCTATAGTAAGGCGTTTTTTGTCAAATCTTTGAGATTTTGACGACATGTTAAACTATGAAGATTCCCCTTTTTCTTTTTATTTTCGCACGTACCCTATTTTTATTCCCTGCTGATGCTACTGTGCAAGTTTCGAGTGTTTTAAAAATTTTGACTTTGTGGCTGAACATAAGGCTAAAATAAGGCGTTTTTTTGGACAGTTTTACATTTTTTTTAAGACATGGTAAACTATGAAGATTTCCCTTTTTTCGCTTTATTTTTGCATGTACCCTATCTTTAGGTCCTGCCGATGCTACTGTGCGAGTTTCAAGTGTTTTGAAAATGTTGACTATTTGACTTTGACTTTTTGGCCGAACATAAAGCGTTTTTGTCAAATCTTTGAGATTTTGACGAGATGGTAAACTATGAAGATTTCTCTTTTTTCGCTTTATTTTTGCACATACCCTATTTTTATGCCCTGCCGATGCTACTGTGCGAGTTTCAAGTGTTTAGAAATTTTTGGCCGAACATAAGGCTATAGTAAGGCAATTTTTTGGACAGTTTTTGATTTTTTACGAAATGAAAAACAATGAAGATTTCGCACAGTAGCATCAGCAGGGCATAAAAATAGGGTACGTGCGAAAATAAAGCGAATAAAGTGAAATCTTCATAGTTTACCATGTCATCAAAAATTCTAACAATTGGCAAAAAATACGCCCTACTATAACCTTATGTTCGGCCAAAAAGTCGAAAATTTCAAAACACTTGAAACTCGCACAGTAGCATCGGCAGGGCCTAAAAATAGGATACGTGCGGAAAAAAAAGTGGATAAAGTGAAATCTTCATAGTTTATCTCTGTCAAAAAACTCAAAGATTTGACAGAAAACACCCTGTTATAGCCTTATGTTCGGCCAAAAAGTCAAAAATTTCAAAACTCTCGAAACTCGCACAGTAGTATCGGCAGGGCTTAAAAATAGGGTACGTGCGAAAATAAAGTGAAATCTTCATAGTTTATAATGTCGTAAAAATTCCAAAAGTGGCCAAATACGCCTTACTATAGCCTTATGTTCGGCCAAAAAGTCAACATTTTCAAAACACAGGAAACTCGCACAGTAGTATCGGCAGGGCCTAAAAATAGGGTACGTGCGAAAATAAAGCAAAAAAGTGAAATCTTCATAGTTTATCATGTCCTCAAAATCTCAAAGATTTGACAGAAAACACCCTATTATAGCCTCATGTTGGGCCAAAAAGTCAACATTTTTAAAACACTCGTAACTCGCACAGTAGCATTAGCAGGACATAAAAACAGGGTACGTTCGAAAAAAAAAGCAAAAAAAGGGAGATCTTCATAGTTTACCATGTCGTAAGAAATCTCAAAGATTTGCCAAAATACGCCTTACTATAGCCTTATGTTCGGCCAAAAAGTCAAAATGTTCAAAACACTCGAAACTCGCACAGTAGCATTAGCAGGACATAAAAACAGGGTACTTTAGAAAAAAAAAGCAAAAAAGGGAGATCTTCATAGTTTACCATGTCGTAAAAATCTCAAAGATTGGCCAAAATACGCCTTACTATAGCCTTATGTTCGGCCAAAAAGTCAAAATGTTCAAAACACTCTAAACTCGCACAGTAGCATCAGCAGGGCATAAAAATAGGGTACGTGAGAAAATAAAGTGAAAAAAGTGAAATCTTCATAGTTTACTATGTCGTCAAAAATTCAAAAAGTGTCCAAAAAATTGCCTTACTATATATAGCCTTATGTTCGGCCAAAAAGTCAACATTTTCAAAACACTCGAAACTCGCACAGTAGCATAAGCAGGACCTAAAAATAGGGTACGTGCGAAAAAAAAAAGCGAAAAAAGTGAAATCTTCATCGTTTACCATGTCGTCAAAATCTCAAAAAGTGGCCAAAAAACGCCTTGTTATAGCCTTATGTTCTGCCAAAAGGTTTTGACATGTTTCTATGAAAAACTAAGCTTGCACTAAGAAATGACAGGTTGTTTGAAAAAATGCATTCTCTCGGTGAGAGAAGGCCAAAAGTGAAGTTTTCAGAGTTACTGCTGCACACACATGCACTCACTCAAAAAGTGTGTCCATAATGATATTTCAGCATATCTAACATGTTTTGACATGTGACTATGAAAAACTAAGCTTGCAGTAAGAAAACAGGTTGTGTGAAAAAATGCATTATCTCAGTGACATAGGCTCAAAAGTGACGTTTTCAGATTTGCTGAAAATGAGCAAATGCCATCACTCCAAAAGTGTGCCCATAATGATATTTGAGCATTTCTAACATGTGACTGTGAACATGTGACTATGAAAACCTAAGCTTGCAGTAAGAAATGACAGGTTGTGTGAAAAAATGCACTATCTCAGTGAGTATTCTGTTCTCAGGGTTTGTATGCGAACACAAATCAACAGTTAGCGAACCAATCCTAGAGAAAGTCAGAGGCTGGAGTAAAGTTAATTGTTTTTTACCGTTGTCGTCATTCTCATAATACAATATCTTTTTTGTAAAACTGAAATGATACAGTAAAATAGAACTTACTGTTGGAAGCTATTCAAACAAGATATCCAAATTATGTAAATTTTAGCTCCACTGAACTTATAAATCATTTGCATTTGAATAACTCAATATTTAGAAAAATAACAATACCTAAACATGACACCGTGTATTTCTAAAAAGAACCTGTAAGAATAAACACTACTCACAAGCCATGCTTCTCAAGACACAAACAGGGGAAGACGGGGAAAAGACAGCCCAAAGGTGCATGCTGACCACATGTAAGATTCTACAAAGCATTTCCTTGTGGGTGTTGCTAAACTTTGACCTGAGTCGCATGACCAGGGCAGCCAATAACAAAGGTTTTTGAAAACAAACTTAAGATTGCTGCACTATTGCAGGATGGCCACCATAGGTCAAAAACAAAGACTGAGCTACTTTATATTTTATTTAAATCATGATATGAAAGTGAGATAGGCTCAAAAGTGAAGTTTTCAGATTTGCCGAAAATGAGCAAATGCCATCACTCCAAAAGTGTGCCCATAATGATATTTTAGCATTTCTAACATGGTTTGACATGTGACTATGAAATATAAAATGACTACCAGTTCGAGTGAAGGCGGCACATTGTCCCACATGTTGTATTGTGTAAACATCGGGATCTCTTGCCAGAGCCGGCCGTCCTGAGGTGAACAATCCGGGGGGAAGTGGAGCACGAAACTTGGGGCGATCCAATCCAGAAAACCATCCCGGAGCCTCGAATGAAACCCCCAATACCACGTGATCTGTCATCGGTAATATCACAGCCTTTTACCGGTTAAAGAAACAAAATTAAAAAAGAGAGGAGCAGTCTGCAAACTGTTGGCGCTGCAGCGTTCGGATGAATGCGGGAACTACTTTAAGCATCTGTGACCTGGTGAAAAAATTCAAAAGTACGGACTGTGTTACATTGTCAGCAAGAGTACAGGCAAGAAATTGCATCTCTGCGGTATATTAAAATGCTGAATCTGTGGGGAGAAATCACCCTCTGACTCGGATCAACATCAATGCTACATCAAACCCCTCCCTCGAGAACAGAAGCACCCCAATTTGATATTTCAAGGTTCAAGGTTCAAGCATTTATTGGTCATGTGCACATTGTACAATGACATTCTTTTTTGCCTTCCTCTCCAAACACCAAGCATTAAAAAAAAAATTATAATAATAAATTAA
>JAFBJU010000539.1:0-27379 GCA_016785305.1 Colistium nudipinnis | reverse complement strand
ACGAGCCGTTTCCAGTGCGCTGATGACGTCATGGAGATGCCCGAGTGCGGCTGCTGCGTTAGCTCGCGGGGGGATGTAAACAGCGGCTAAAAACACCGCGGTGAATTCCCTCGGTAGATAAAAGGGTCGGCATTTCAGCACAAGCAGCTCCACGTCGGGCGAAGAGTGTCCGTGCGAGACCTGCACGTCTCCACACCAGGCGTTGTTTACAAACACACACACGCCTCCCCCTTTAACTTTTCCGGAGGCAGCAGTGCGGTCTCCTCGGTGCAGAGTGTGTGTCTGTAGCTGCACAGCAGAGTCCGGGATGTTGCAGGAAAGCCAGGTCTCCGTGAAAATCAAGGCACAGCAGTCTTTAATTTCCCGTTGAGATGTTGTCCTGGCTCGCAGTTCGTCCATCTTATTGTCCAGGGACCGAACGTTGGCTAGCAGAAGGCTGGGTAGCGGTGGTCGGCTAGCCCTAGCCTTTAGCCTAGCATTGGGGACCCCCCCTCTTGCCACGCTTGCGGCGCCGCCTCCGGCGGGGTTCCCTCAGGTCAGCTGGTTCACCTGGGTGCGGTGTCGGGGGGCCTTCCCCGGACGCTGGTCACCTGAGGAGCGTACAATGTGTTGCAGCTCCGGAGGAATAAAGCCAGTGAAACCGTCGGAGTTGGGTTGGCTGGCGATGTCCAGCAACGCCTGCTTGTTGTAGCTAAGCAGTGCGTTGCATTGTTGTAGTGTGGAAAACCATATATACATCAAAAAAATTTAAAAAGCTCGGCGTTTCGGAGCGGAACAAGCAAACACGTTCACCACGGTGGGCGCCATGTTGTCATTTTACGATTTTGAAACGTATGTCGGGGAGAATGGCAAGCATATCCCCTTTCTAGTGTATGCCAAATCACTGAAAGGCGTAGAAAAGGTGTTTTATGGTCGAGACTTTGTTAAATCCTTTCTACTCTACTTTAGGAGCAAACGATTCAAAGAAAATGGTCTACCTGGTCTTGAAGGGGATGCTGCAGGAGGATGTGCTGCCAAAGAGGTTTCTCATGACCGGGAGTAAGATCCTGAGACTCGACGAGCCTCATTATCAACTGAAATTCATAGACTCCCTTTCTTTTCTTACCATGCGCCTCAGCGCGATGCCTAAATCCTTAGGTTTTTACGATCAGACCAAGGGATATTTCCCTCACAAATTTAGTTCAGAAAATAATCTCGAGTATGGAGGACCCTACACACTATGGGGTAGAACGTATGACAGAGCAAGAGCAGGAAGAGTTTTACAGCTGGTACTGCAACGTCAGTCAGGATACCTTTAACTTTAGACAGGAAGCTGTGCATTACTGCAAAAATGATGTTGACATTCTCTCCAGGGGTTGCACCATCTTAAGAAAAGAGTTTCTCGACGGTACAGGGGTGGATCCTTTTAGCTGTATCACCATTGCTTCGGCCTGCATGAACGTATTTATCACCAATTTCCTAACACCTAATACCCTAGTGTAAAAGATTCTCAAATACATCCCTCTAATGGTTAGAATGGGTCATGTACAAACACATTTTTTTTATTCAGCACGCCCTAAATAGGGGAGAAAAACAACTGGGTCGTTATTTTGTCGACGGTTATGCTGAGATTGACAGTGTAAAATATGTCTGGGAATTTCACGGTTGCTTTTTCCACGGTTGCCCCAGGTCTCTAAACCACGTTGATACTTGCCCTTTAAGAGTGGTGACGTATAGGGAACTTTACGCGGCCACTGTGGAGAAAGTGCAGACGTTAGAGTCTAAGCATGGGGTCCGTGTCGTCGTCGTGTGGGAGCACAAGTGGGAGGAGATGAAAAAATCATGCGAGGGAGTGAAACAGTTTCTCTGGTGTTTTAACCCCCCGGAGTCTCTCTCTCCACGCAACGCTCTTTACGGAGGGAGGACGAGTGCTTTAAAGTTGAGACGACGGTGCGCTATGTAGATTTTACCTCTCTCTATCCCTACGTTAACAGCACAGGTTCTTACCTGCTAGGTCACCCTACAATCATCCACCAGGATTTCGGGGACCCTCAAACCTACTTTGGCCTTATCAAAGCCACCGTCTACCCCCACCCGCATACTCTTCTTCCGCGTGCTACCTTACAAAAGTTTGACCGGTAAATTACTCTTTCCACTATGCCGCACCTGCGCAGACAGTAATTACATTACAGGTCGCTAAACTGTGCCTCAACAGCTTCTGGGGAAAGTTTGCCCAAAGGCACAACGTGCTTCAGACTGGTATTGTCTCTGAACCCGAATAATTTTTCAGCTTTCTGTTTTCAGGTAAATACAAGGTGGAGTATTTTAACATTCTCAATGACAAGAAAGCTCTAATTCAGTGGAAATACCACGGCGTCTATCCTCCAGGTAAAACCAGCAATATTTTTATTGCTGCATTCACCACAGCATACGCTCGTCTGAAACTGTACAGCTATTTAGAAAAGCTGCAGGAGAGGATTCTTTACATCGACACAGACAGTCTGATTTATGTACTAAAGGAAGGCGAGTCCCCCCTAGAGTTGGGGAATTACCTGGGGGATTTGACCGACAAACTGGGGAGAGATAGCATTCAAGAGTTTGCATCCGCGAGTCCCAAGACTTATACTTATGCGAACGTGTTATGAATGTTGTACCTGAAAATATTGTATGGATTTCTACTTTTTTGCAACCCATGTACAGTGAATTGCAAAAGATGAGTAAAAAGATTCATTTTGTCGAAGGTATGCCTGATTCTTTTGAAGATGAAAACTTGTTTCCTCCTGATGAAAAACATTTAGTTATTTTGGACGATGCCCTTTTTCAAGCCTCTGACCATCCTGAAGTGGTTAAACTTTTCACTCAGTATAGACATCACAGAAATATGAGGTTTATGATCAAAATGTGTTTCACCAAGGTAAATACAGTCGTACCATTAGTCTAAACAGCAATTATCTAGTCATGTATAAAAAAACCCCGAGATAAACAACAGGTAAAAAAAATTGGCTCATCAGATATTACCGTCCCAAAAGGCATTCTTCTTGGAGAGTTTTTAAGATGGCACCCGAGATGTTCACGTGTATTTAATAGTTGACCTGATACCTGGCTGTGCAGAACGATAGAGATTGAGGACCAGTATACTTCCTTACCAACAGCATACCATTTATGTACCCAAATCGCCCGCTTAAATCATGTCTTCCTCCAGGTAAAACCAGCAATATTTTTATTGCTGCATTCACCACAGCATACGCTCGTCTGAAACTGTACAGCTATTTAGAAAAGCTGCAGGAGAGGATTCTTTACATCGACACAGACAGTCTGATTTATGTACTAAAGGAAGGCGAGTCCCCCCTAGAGTTGGGGAATTACCTGGGGGATTTGACCGACAAACTGGGGAGAGATAGCATTCAAGAGTTTGCATCCGCGAGTCCCAAGACTTATACTTATGCGAACGTGTTATGAATGTTGTACCTGAAAATATTGTATGGATTTCTACTTTTTTGCAACCCATGTACAGTGAATTGCAAAAGATGAGTAAAAAGATTCATTTTGTCGAAGGTATGCCTGATTCTTTTGAAGATGAAAACTTGTTTCCTCCTGATGAAAAGCATTTAGTTATTTTGGACGATGCCCTTTTTCAAGCCTCTGACCATCCTGAAGTGGTTAAACTTTTCACTCAGTATAGACATCACGGAAATATGAGGTTTATGATCAAAATGTGTTTCACCAAGGTAAATACAGTCGTACCATTAGTCTAAACAGCAATTATCTAGTCATGTATAAAAAACCCAGAGATAAACAACAGGTAAAAAAAATTGGCTCATCAGATATTACCGTCCCAAAAGGCATTCTTCTTGGAGAGTTTTTAAGATGGCACCCGAGATGTTCACGTGTATTTAATAGTTGACCTGATACCTGGCTGTGCAGAACGATAGAGATTGAGGACCAGTATACTTCCTTACCAACAGCATACCATTTATGTACCCAAATCGCCCGCTTAAATCATGTCTGCGTGTATAAAAAGAAACGCCCTCTTACTTCAAGCTGTATACAACGCTTCACCTCAGAAACGTAAAGACATTCTCCTTCACAGCTCTCCGGACTTTATTGGAGCACTGTGTGAGATTGCTTTAAATCTTTTGAAGGGAAACATACCTCTGACTCCGACTCAATTCAAAAAACTGAAAAGCCAGAAAAAAATTATCAGACTCTTGGCGGATAAGAAAACCGGTTTGAAACGTAAACAGCTGGCTCTGAAGAAACAGTCGGGAGGGTTTCTTTAACCTCTACTGGCCACCACCGTACCTTTTATCGGAAATCTTATAGGAGGACTGGTGAAAAGAAACTGAAATGACGTTAAAGAAGGCCCAGAAAATGTACTGTATCTCGTCTCACCCCGGCAAATCAATCAATCAATCCATCAGAGAAACTGCGGAGAAATATTTGGACGGCAGAATGAGAGCGGTGTTGAACAAGTCGGGGTTGAATCCTGACGAAAAAATGAAAAAGTACAACGCCTTACTGCAAAGATATCTGACCTTTACCAAACAGGATCAAAAAGACCAGCGTCGAGTGGCTCTGACTCTGCAGCGTGACGGAAGATGCAGTCTCACATGATTGATTTATTCAAACACATTTCATTCCCTTATAAAAAATCCCAGGCCTCATCGCCTGAGGGCTGTTCAGAGTTTCTAAATAATAATAGTTGAACATCCCCGTGTCCACGGTGAGTAACCCCCACGCTCGCCATCAATACCACTGGTTTAGGACGGGTACGGGCAGAGTCCCGGCACCAGACACATCTCGCACCATCAGGCAAACGAAACCGATAATAACCCCTCGTTGGATGACGACCCAGGAGGAGACCCCCAAACCTCGCGAGACTAGGGGAAGCAAGGGACGAATCATGTGGATTTGATCATAAATGTGACACGTACACGCAACTTTTTTTTAATCAAAAATTTTTTTATTAATAAAAGGGTACAGTTTTCTCTTTTTCATTTATTTTTGGGGAGTATAATTATTAAAATAATTCATATTTAGCTAATATAAAAAAAAACAGCATTCACAAATAAGGACAAGTAAAGTAGGCCGGGAGTCTGGAGGATGTCAAGGAGGGTAGTTGATCAGACGGCCACACTCCACCAAGCACATCCCCCAGCAGATGGTGTCAAAGGCTCTGTAGTTGAAGAGTATCCATGATGTAGTAATAATCCACCAGAACCTGTCTTTTAGAGTCTATTTCCATAATGGAATCATAACAGGTATAGTCTACGAGGGTGGTGAGGTGGGGCAGAGGCCATTTGAACCTCATTTCCAGCCTTAAATTACCGCTTGATGAGGGAGACAAAGCATTGGTGTCTTCCGCAGGGTTGAGATTAAAGGCAAACAGAGAATACCCGTTGTTATATCTTTCACGATCGATGCTCAGGGGCAAATCTTCTCGTTGGATGACGACCCAGGAGGAGACCCCCAAACCTCGCGAGACTAGGGGAAGCAAGGGACGAATCATGTGGATTTGATCATAAATGTGACACGTACACGCAACTTTTTTTTAATCAAAAATTTTTTTATTAATAAAAGGGTACAGTTTTCTCTTTTTCATTTATTTTTGGGGAGTATAATTATTAAAATAATTCATATTTAGCTAATATAAAAAAAAACAGCATTCACAAATAAGGACAAGTAAAGTAGGCCGGGAGTCTGGAGGATGTCAAGGAGGGTAGTTGATCAGACGGCCACACTCCACCAAGCACATCCCCCAGCAGATGGTGTAAAAGGCTCTGTAGTTGAAGAGTATCCATGATGTAGTAATAATCCACCAGAACCTGTCTTTTAGAGTCTATTTCCATAATGGAATCATAACAGGTATAGTCTACGAGGGTGGTGAGGTGGGGCAGAGGCCATTTGAACCTCATTTCCAGCCTTAAATTACCGCTTGATGAGGGAAACAAAGCATTGGTGTCTTCCGCAGGGTTGAGATTAAAGGCAAACAGAGAATACCCGTTGTTATATCTTTCACGATCGATGCTCAGGGGCAAATCTTTTAGGTGTCTCCCTGTGGCTAGAAACATGTTGTAAAACTCTCTGACCGCTATGCCATTGTTCAATTGCGGTTGGAAGGCCTTTGCAGGGATCTTTCTACTGTCCTGACAGAGAGCCAGATACTCTATATCGTTGTGGATGAAATTGAAAGGAGAATCTTCTTCCTGTGAAAGCTTTGTGATGCACCAGACCTAAAACCACATACTTGGGCATAGAACCCAGAAACAGATTCTCTTGGTTGCATATCCTTAAATTCTCTGGGATGGAATAGGTCTTCACGTTGACGCGGGAGAGGGGGTAGAGAGCGTTCAGGCAGCAGCATGACCTAGTCTCACTGCCGGGGAGACGGTGACTTTATTCACAAAGTATCTTCCCTAGTATTTTGCGACGGAATGTGGAGTTGCGCGGCGCCGTGAGGCAAAAGGTGTCACTGGCGCGGGTTAGTTAATTCTCAGGTCAACAGAGTTCAGCATGAGCCTCTCACAGAAAAATATGTCGCCGTTCAGAGGACCTAGAAGGTGTACTTCTCCTGACAGGGCCGTGAATCCGGCTCTTTTATTCAGACCGGCGTTTGGCCCATGAACGGTCACTATGGAGTCTATGGCCCCCGGGGTATCTTTGTAAAAAAGGCTTGCAATAAATTGACTCTTGAGCGTATCCTCTGAAAAGTTCAGTAGAGCCTCGATCAAAGCACGGTAGGGAGCACTGGACTGTGAAATCAGTCGATCTCCCAAAATAACACCGCACTGACTAAAAATTGTATTTAGAGGATAATTGACGAAGGCTATAGCCGCATCTTTAGCCAAATGTGTACCGTCCGTGTTTGTAATTTTAACACGGAGGTGCAGCAGAGTGTTGTTGAGGTCCAGATACTATTCACCATCTCAGGGATGAATAACTCTATGGGGCCCCCGTCGGCGATGGCATCCACGGGAGAGATTTCGGTGTATGTTTTGTCGTCGCTGGAAAGCTGCCTCATAGGTGCTGTGAATAAATCTAACTCCGCCAAGGTACTTTTTGGAGATTTTTGTTGTAAGAGAGCCATGTTTTTCTCAAGTTTTTCTCTGAATATTAAAATATATCGGAGTTCCCTACTGACTTCCTCTTTGCCCGCCTGCCCCCTCCAACTGATTCCCTTCTTTTAACGCCCGCCCTTTTATTAGAGGGTGACTGGACACGTTGTCCCGGAGGTCGTCTCTTCCACCGACGTGGTAAGACCATAATACCCCCTGATCCCTCTTGTTTTTGCTGATTGAGGCAATGTTGCCGGCGGCCGATTTCAAATGTGGTTTAGCAATGGCGAAGCCTTTCTTCAATAGAGGGGATACAAAGCGGAACAATTTTTGAAAATAGAGAGCCTATACCGCGACCGTACATGACAAGGGCTCCGTAAAATCTGGGTAAATCCCCTTCTACTTGGTTCTCATAATATCATACAAAACTGTGAAGATCTTCTCCCAAGCTCAACCGCGCCATTATTTTATTTACCTTTTAAAACAACAGAACTACGCCCCACTACGACCAGTTATACCGTTGTTTGTTGGACAGTGAATGATGTCTGCGTGGGTAAACGGTTATATACACCAGTTTCTAGGTGACCGGTCTAAAGTGCAGCGTGATAATAGTTTTACCGTAGGTGAATTTCACCAGATTGTTTTGATTACGTTTTGATCTGGATCCGAATGTTTTCAATATGTTGCTTGGTCACGGGTAACTAATAGGCCGGATTGAAGTGCTGTCTGATGATGTCGCCAATCATGTAAGCCATACGACGGTCAAAACGTACGTGGGGTTTGACCACCGGCCTGGAATTCATATTTCCTTTTAATGCAGTTATATACTACATAAATGTCCGAATTAATTTTTGTAAAGGAACCTTCCAGATCTTTTAGGTGTCTCCCTGTGGCTAGAAACATGTTGTAAAACTCTCTGACCGCTATGCCATTGTTCAATTGCGGTTGGAAGGCCTTTGCAGGGATCTTTCTACTGTCCTGACAGAGAGCCAGATACTCTATATCGTTGTGGATGAAATTGAAAGGAGAATCTTCTTCCTGTGAAAGCTTTGTGATGCACCAGACCTAAAACCACATACTTGGGCATAGAACCCAGAAACAGATTCTCTTGGTTGCATATCCTTAAATTCTCTGGGATGGAATAGGTCTTCACGTTGACGCGGGAGAGGGGGTAGAGAGCGTTCAGGCAGCAGCATGACCTAGTCTCACTGCCGGGGAGACGGTGACTTTATTCACAAAGTATCTTCCCTAGTATTTTGCGACGGAATGTGGAGTTGCGCGGCGCCGTGAGGCAAAAGGTGTCACTGGCGCGGGTTAGTTAATTCTCAGGTCAACAGAGTTCAGCATGAGCCTCTCACAGAAAAATATGTCGCCGTTCAGAGGACCTAGAAGGTATACTTCTCCTGACAGGGCCGTGAATCAGGCTCTTTTATTCAGACCGGCGTTTGGCCCATGAACGGTCACTATGGAGTCTATGGCCCCCGGGGTATCTTTGTAAAAAAGGCTTGCAATAAATTGACTCTTGAGCGTATCCTCTGAAAAGTTCAGTAGAGCCTCGATCAAAGCACGGTAGGGAGCGCTGGACTGTGAAATCAGTCGATCTCCCAAAATAACACCGCACTGACTAAAAATTGTATTTAGAGGATAATTGACGAAGGCTATAGCCGCATCTTTGGCCAAATGTGTAGCGTCCGTGTTTGTAATTTTAACACGGAGGTGCAGCAGAGTGTTGTTGAGGTCCAGATACTATTCACCATCTCAGGGATGAATAACTCTATGGGGCCCCCGTCGGCGATGGCATCCACGGGAGAGATTTCGGTGTATGTTTTGTCGTCGCTGGAAAGCTGCCTCATAGGTGCTGTCAATAAATCTAACTCCGCCAAGGTACTTTTTGGAGATTTTTGTTGTAAGAGAGCCATGTTTTTCTCAAGTTTTTCTCGGAATATTAAAATATATCGGAGTTCCCTACTGACTTCCTCTTTGCCCGCTTGCCCCCTCCAACTGATTCCCTTCTTTTAACGCCCGCCCTTTTATTAGAGGGTGACTGGACACGTTTTCCCGGAGGTCGTCTCTTCCACCTACGTGGTAAGACCATAATACCCCCTGATCCCTCTTGTTTTTGCTGATTGAGGCAATGTTGCCGGCGGCCGATTTCAAATGTGGTTTAGCAATGGCGACGCCTTTCTTCAATAGAGGGGATACAAAGCGGAACAATTTTTGAAAATAGAGAGCCTATACCGCGACCGTACATGACAAGGGCTCCGTAAAATCTGGGTAAATCCCCTTCTACTTGGTTCTCATAATATCATACAAAACTGTGAAGATCTTCTCCCAAGCTCAACCGCGCCATTATTTTATTTACCTTTTAAAACAACAGAACTACGCCCCACTACGACCAGTTATACCGTTGTTTGTTGGACAGTGAATGATGTCTGCGTGGGTAAACGGTTATATACACCAGTTTCTAGGTGACCGGTCTAAAGTGCAGCGTGATAATAGTTTTACCGCAGGTGAATTTCACCAGATTGTTTTGATTACGTTTTGATCTGGATCCGAATGTTTTCAATATGTTGCTTGGTCACGGGTAACTAATAGGCCGGATTGAAGTGCTGTCTGATGATGTCGCCAATCATGTAAGCCATACGACGGTCAAAACGTACATGGGGTTTGACCACCGGCCTGGAATTCATATTTCCTTTTAATGCAGTTATATACTACATAAATGTCCGAATTAATTTTTGTAAAGGAACCTTCCAGCTCCGATCGGAAGTGATGCACTCTGCCGTAATAACCTCCTTGATACTTGTAGCGTGATACTTTCCTCTCTTTTACCGATTCTGAAGGAAGATGCCACCAATCATTAAAACCACCTTATCTTGAGGTAGGTTATACCAGGTATGCGGGTATGAAATATCTGTCATGGCGACCTCCCATTGCCCTTCCAAGTTCAGGTGTTGTGCTAAATCCACGCAAAAATAATCGTTGGTATTATCTTTGAAAACTTGGAGGCTGGCATTGGAAGGCAGTGTGATGTAAAACCCCTGATCCTTTGAACCGTACATGGTGGAGTGACGGTCTATGTCTGTGTGTTAGTTTGTAGATCTTTTAAATCCAAGCCTTCACCCAACTGTTGAATTTCTCGGGCCAATTCTTCCAGCGTACAAAGACCTGTTTTTCACCCTTGAGGACGCGTTGTTTCAGAATTTTCTCCACGTGAAATACTTTGTCTTGAGCTACGATTACTTTTTGCAACTCTTGCTCATAAAATGAACCTTGGATGAGCTCTCCGTCATAATCTTTTAGTTTGTACACAGGAGGGATGCGGGGAAGGCAATCAGACACGGTAAACACTTCATCCGTAAAACTGTTGATATTTTTTATCAAAGACCCCTCTCAACTTTGATATCCTGAGTAGATCCCCTGTTTTAAATTTCATCTTTTGATTACCCTTTTGAGATGTACCGTACAGGTTTTGAAATACTTGTAAACAAAATTTCTTTAGTCACCTGCATAGGGGTCATCTTAATACTGTAGTAGTGATTATAGCTTTTTACCAAGTCTTGTAAGACGTTGAAATAATGCAGTGTCAGATAATGAGTGTTGTTGGCTATAAAATATCTCCACATTCTACTTTTTAAAGTACGGTTAAATCTTTCAATCACAGAAACCTTTAGATTGCTGGCGGTAGAAAAATGTATGATGTGGTGTTTTTTCATCAGAGCTTCAAAACTGTGTTTCACATGACATGTTGAAACGAGAATGGGAGAAAAAGACTGAGCAGAGCTTCTTAATATATATATTTTTATTAAACGACGTAGATTTTTTTTTTCAATATAAAAAACAATAACTTTATCAGTCAAAAAATCAAAAAACAAATGTATTAACAAGAATGTGAACGTATCAACATTTTAACAAACACTGAGTTTGGGTTAAAACAGCAAAATCTAGAGTAATTCAGATGGCCTTGTGTAGTTTTCGGAGCTCATCCGAGATATTTACAGTTTTTTGTAAAAATTCAACAGTAACATCGGTAAACAAAGCAAAAAAACAAATCAGATGACTCGGGGCTGCATTTCTATTTGACAATTCTTTTAAAATTTCTTTAAAGGAGTGCAACAGACCAGATTTGCACCTAGATACTGTATATTGTACCACCTGTCTCCACACTCTAGGAGAACATGCCCAGGCATTGTCCAGCAAGTTTTCCATTATTTCTTCGTCTGCATTTCTGACGCATCTTACTGATGAAACTCTGTTTTCAATAGACTTATGCAGAAGGCTGATTAACTCGCTGATGATCTGGTCCTCCGGTTTCCTCCAGTAGTTTCCCATTTCTTTTTTTTGTTCTCAGATTTAAGAACTCTCCCACAACTTCGCTGTATCGAGCTGATCTCGTCTCACCGTTTTACGGCCATATATACGACTCTATACCTCTCCATGTGGATGTTGTTCAGGGTGAAAAAGTACTGGAAGGAGGGAATAAACTGTGGTTTGTAGAGTTTTTTCATCAGACGATGAAAGTTGTTGAGGTAAAAGTCATCTTCAATCTGGCTCAAACACTCATGCTCTCGCTGACTGGGATGCTCGATTTGACAGCCGTAACATCTCTCTCGCCGGTAGTTGCCCACAGTAATGTTGAGTAGATGGTACAATACCTTTCAGAGCTATGTCTACAGCAAAACCGTCAGCCTCATCCTCCACCAACATTTCATCTGCGGATGAAGGGGAGAGGGATGGAGTCGGATAGGGAGGGGGGAGATCCCCCTCCGTGGACCCTGAGGCCTGGTCATCCTCCATAGATGCAGAGTCTGCCGTTTTCATGTTTCCAAGAAGGGTAGAGCCTCATTTACCGGCAATGGGCCTCCAAATTGTGTCGACGGACCCAAGAAGGTGGTGCTGAGACGTCTAGGTTTACTAAACGACGTAGATTTTTTTTTTCAATATAAAAGACAATAACTTTATCAGTCAAAAAATCAAAAAACAAATGTATTAACAAGAATGTGAACGTATCAACGTTTTAACAAACACCGAGTTTGGGTTAAAACAGCAAAATCTAGAGTAATGCAGATGGCCTTGTGTAGTTTTCGGAGCTCATCCGAGATATTTACAGTTTTTTGTAAAAATTCAACAGTAACATCGGTAAACAAAGCAAAAAAACAAATCAGATGACTCGGGGCTGCATTTCTATTTGACAATTCTTTTAAAATGTCTTTAAAGGAGTGCAACAGACCAGATTTGCACCTAGATACTGTATATTGTACCACCTGTCTCCACACTCTAGGAGAACATGCCCAGGCATTGTCCAGCAAGTTTTCCATTATTTCTTCGTCTGCATTTCTGACGCATCTTACTGATGAAACTCTGTTTTCAATAGACTTATGCAGAAGGCTGATTAACTCGCTGATGATCTGGTCCTCCGGTTTCCTCCAGTAGTTTCCCATTTCTTTTTTTTGTTCTCAGATTTAAGAACTCTCCCACAACTTCGCTGTATCGAGCTGATCTCGTCTCACCGTTTTACGGCCATATTTACGACTCTATACCTCTCCATGTGGATGTTGTTCAGGGTGAAAAAGTACTGGAAGGAGGGAATAAACTGTGGTTTGTAGAGTTTTTTCATCAGACGATGAAAGTTGTTGAGGTAAAAGTCATCTTCAATCTGGCTCAAACACTCATGCTCTCGCTGACTGGGATGCTCGATTTGACAGCCGTAACATCTCTCTCGCCGGTAGTTGCCCACAGTAATGTTGAGTAGATGGTACAATACCTTTCAGAGCTATGTCTACAGCAAAACCGTCAGCCTCATCCTCCACCAACATTTCATCTGCGGATGAAGGGGAGAGGGATGGAGTCGGATAGGGAGGGGGGAGATCCCCCTCCGTGGACCCTGAGGCCTGGTCATCCTCCATAGATGCAGAGTCTGCCGTTTTCAATGTTTCCAAGAAGGGTAGAGCCTCATTTACCGGCAATGGGCCTCCAAATTGTGTCGACGGACCCAAGAAGGTGGTGCTGAGACGTCTAGGTTTACCCGTGAAAGTGTTCATGGTTGTTGAATTTTTTCCTTGTAGATGGATCGGCTTTTGTGGGAGGAGCGAGCGAGGGCGTGGTCTAGAACGAGAGGGTTTTTTTCACCACCATCATTCCAGTTCCGGCAACTGTGAAAGAGTGAGTTGATTTTATCACCAAGATTTTCCATCTTTTCATTCCAAGCATCCAATGGAATAGCCAGCAAAGTGCGAAATATGCCACAGTCGGCATTAAAAAGTTCCAGGACAAAATACTTTGTAGCATCTTTGTGACTAGCACGGAGGAACCAGCCGCCCAAACCGGAGGTTTTGGCAAGCCATACAGCCATACATGTCATTTTTCTAGATAGAGACTCTCCACGACTAGGCACTGGTATTTTAGCAGGAAGATCTTCTTTCTGCTCGGTGAGATTCTTTGGCTTCACGGTCCTAAGAACCACCCAGTCGTTGGAAGACAGGACAGCATCCGACCTTCTTCCAGTTGGTAGAAACACAGCTCCCCCATCTCATACTTGAACACGTAGCCCCAGCTACCACACATTCCGTAGGGCTCCAAAGACCATTCCTCCCGCAAAGACTCTGAGGGAGGGCTCTGAATTCTACGAAGATAAACCACAGTTTTTCCCCTACCATCCACGTTAGACTTTGTTTCTTCTATAATCGTCACAACAGTCTCGCCAATGATGCTCGTTCTGCATTCAGTGGCTAAACCAGCCATGGTCTATCTTGGAGTCTATCTTAGTTTTTTTTTGGGGGGGGGGTTATATCTAAATTAAACCAAAGCCTATTTTTATATATATATCTGCCTAGGACAGTCTGCCGATCGGCCTTCGGACAGCTCACTCCTCTCCACATGCAGGGGACACTTCCTTCCACACCCACCCTCCCACACACACATACGCACACATACCACACACACACATCCTAATTTTTATGTACATTTATGAACATCCTTATGTTCGAACATGGTGTTTGTTATGGACAATCCATGACTCACACAGAAGTCCAACAACAAACGACCACTCAGGTTTAGATCAGGGGGGCCATTCCTCCCAATCACGCCTCTCCAAGTATCCCCATCATTGCCCTTGTGCGTGTCGAAGTCCCCTAGTAAGACTATGGAGTCCCTTACTGGAGCCCCATACAGGACTCCATTCAGAGTGTCCAAGAAGGCTGGATACTCTGAACTGCTGTTCGGTGCATAAGCACAAACAAACAGTCAGAGTTTTCCCCCCCATAACTAGTAGGCATAGGGAGGCAACCCTCTCGTCCACCGGGTTAAACTCCAGCACAGAGGCACCCAGCCGGGGGTTCGTGAGTATCCCCGCACCCACTCGGCGCCTTTCACCGTGGGCAACTCCGGAGAAGGTCCCTGACCTTCACTGCCTCCCATTAGGCAATGCACCCCACCCCTACGGTTCTTTCCATGGGTGGTGGGCCCAAAGGATGAAGAGGAAGGAGGTACTGTGTGGGCTGTGTCTGATCGGGCTCCATGGTAAACCCGGCCACCAGGCGCTCGCTGTCGGGGCCCCTTTCTGGGCCTAGCTCCAGACGGGGGCCCCGGGCTTCCTCCGGGCAGGGTCTCTCTTCCTCAATTGTTGTCTTCCATAGAGTCTTTTTGGACCATTCTTAGTCTGGTTCCTCACCTCAGACCAATCTGCCATGGGAGACCCTACCAGGAGCATTTAGCTCCAGACAGCACAGCTCTCAGGTTCATAGGAACACCCAAACCTCTCCACCACGATAAGGTGATGGTCCCCGGAGAGTCGTCATTTAATATTTAAATCATACCTCTAAAAAGTTTTTTTAACTCCCTTGATCTAGCTCTCTGAATCAACAGACGTCGTGCAGCTCGCAAGGCCCCTCTCACCGGGGCCCGTCCCACGGGAGATCTCCACCAAGCTCCATCAGTAGGTACTGGTGTGGTCAAGAAAGATGAGGTTGAACCTTCCGCCGGAGCCCCGGCAGGTGATGGCGGGGGGGCAAAAGGCGGCAAAGCCCAGGTTGAAGAAGCCGAAGTTGGAGAAGCCGGAAGTGATTGAGCTGGAGATATAGGGGAGGTCACAAAAGAGGACGGTTCTGCGGTAGAAAAAGACATTGTATAAAAATAATTTCTTCTTCTGACCATGCAGTATAATATACCCATGAGAACATCATGCTTCAACACACACATCAGCACATACGTCATCCTTATGCATTCGAGGCAATGCCCCCCCACGTGATGGTGTAGGAGGCGGTCCCATTCATTCGAACGCTGCAGCACCAAGAGTTTGCAGACTGCTCCGTCTCATACTTTTTTTATTTTGTTTTTTTAACCGGTAAAAGGCTGTAATATTACCGATGACAGATCGCTTGGTATTTGGGGTTTCATTCATCGAGGCTCCGGGATGGTTTTCCGGATTGGATAGCCCCAAGTTTCTTGCTCCACTTCCCCCCGGATTGTTCACCTCTGGACGGTCGGCTCTGGCGAGAGATCCCGCTGTACCCTTGGCTTCTACACAATACAACATGTAGGACGATGTGCCGCCTTCACTCGAACTGGTAGTCATTTTATATAAAAAAAAAAGAAACATGCGGTTGTACGGACCAATAAAATGCCGGAGAATATGGAGTTTACCTGGGAGAACGCTTCTCACAGGGGACACCTCTTGTGAAGCAATCTCTGCGAGGTGCTGGTCAAAACTGTCCGACAAGTCCTGCAACTTATCTGCAGACTCTACTAGATCTGTGAAAAATGTCTACATTTATTTTTATATATATATATATATATTTGTTTTATTATTATTATTGCTAAAAAACAAAGTTAAACAGTACCGAAATCTGATTGCGTGAGGCAGATGTCATCTAACTCTGCGGCTGCAACTCTATATACACATTTAAAGCAAATGTTAACAAAGAAAACGGCATACTCATAACCGAAAAATTATTTAAATAAATCTCTTACCAGGATACCTCATTGTCTGCTGAATTTTCTTGCAAGCTCCTCGGGTCGATATTGAGTCAGAAGAGTCAGAACGCATGCAGCTCTTTAAAGTCCGAAATAACCTGAACCTTTTTATATTTCATTTACGCGGGTAATTATGATCAATATGTAAATATCTGTGCTTGACCAGTCAGCTCCCAGCTTAAAATCAACACTTTAAAGACCTGATCAGACCATATATATTTTTTTTATATAGTTTATTTAAGGACTTATATTTAATACATAATGTACGGAGGATTGTTCATTGATATACGCAAGAAATAAATAATTTAAGGAGGATTGTTGATGTAAGGAGAATCACACACACAAACAAACACACACCAGGGTATATCATTTATATATTTTATTATCGCTTATCTTTGATAATAATGTATTCCTTCCACACCCTCCCAGACACACCCACATCCTCTCTGACACAAAGCTACTTTTTAAAAGTTAATTTCATTAAGGGGGGGCTAGTTAAGAGGGTTTACACATGGTTCACAAGCTAGTTAAGAGGGTTCACACATGGTTCACAGACACCCACACCCACATCCTCATTTTTATTAAATGTAGGATTGTTGTTGATACCCAGACACGCCCACATCCTGCCAGATACACAGGATGCCACTTATTAATAAAAGTTAATTTGATTAAAAGGGGGATAATTAAGAGGGTTCACACATGGTTCACACACACCCACACCCACATCCTAATTTTTATTAAATGTAGGATTGTTATTGATACCCAGACACGTCCAAATCCTGCCAGATACACAGGATGCCACTTATTAAAAAAAGTTAATTTAATTAAAGGGGGGGATAATTAAGATTAATTAATTGAAAACGAATTTGGGGATCAGAGGTCAAACTCTTTAAGAGGAGAACAATAGATCCATAGAGCTGTCAAAATTTGATGAAAGGGTGTTGGATCCTTCTCTCTCATATCATCTAACTCAACATGCAGCACACCACAAAAACTCTAATGACCTCATATTCTGTTGTTATGTCTATCAGCTTAAATTACATTGATAAACACACATTACTTGAATATCATCACACATCAAAATAATTCAGAGGAAAGCACATGAGAACATTATTGCAGATCAATTAAAGATCTCTCTGGTATCTTTTCTTTTTTTTTTTGGGAAGACTTTTCCATTGCAGGTTGAAGTCCGTAAATCCCTGACTCTTCAGCTTCTCATCCAGCTGGAATAAAAGAAAAGATTGTATTTATGTGTATCACTCTCTTTAGTTGTAGTCTGACTCTATAAGTTCTTGTTATTTTTTTCCACACCCTCTTTCATTCTACCTGCTGGAGGATCTGGGCATTAACAGCTGGATCGGTTAAGTCAGCATCAGTCCGGATCTCAATTTTCACTAGAGTTAGTTTTGTATCTGTAAAGTAAAATAGATATGAACTAACAACACACAGTGTAAAATTCTGAAAAAAAAAATTGTGTCGTGAGCTATCACCTTGATGACAAATGAAAGGGAAGTCTCTCCAACACTCTCTGTCATTCCAAAGATGTTGCGGATTCTCAGCAACACAGTATTCCACTGCACCATAGTTATCTGGCTGTCCAGGACTCCAAGCTTTGAAGGAGCTCAGAGACAAGTGGGACCATTTCCATGGCACACGGTACAGACCGATCCAAAAATTAGCATGGACTGTTGCAGAACGGACCTTAATGTTTTCAGCAGCGTCCTCGATCATAGGAAGGTCCGTGTAGTATGTTCTGCAGTATTCCTGGGCAGCATACCATGTTTTCTTATCAGAGATGAACGTATAGATGGTCTCGTTTTGGCTTGTGACTGCAACAGACAAATGCAGCGTTGCACATTTGATGGAAAAATACATTTTCTTTTTTGTATGCATGGCCTAAAGACTCTTCTGTTGATTGTCTTTTAAACAATATATTTGTATTTTCTCGAGGAAAACACATTACCAGATATTATATATATATAACCAGAAAAATGTTCTTACCTTGGAAACACACAAATGACCTTTCACTTTGACATGAGTCATCATTCCATGTTTCATCTGTGAGCATGTGTGCGCAATATTAATTTGCTTTGTAACAGTCCGGGCCATTTGGAGTCCAGGCTTGGTAACCAGTTTTGCTGGTTTCACCAGTTGCTGACCATTTCCAGGAGTTGGACTCATCTCCCATGGAAGTCTTCCAGGATTTGGGGTCATCTCTCATTCCGATCCATGCCCAGTCGTACAAAAAATGTGTTTTTAGCAAGACTATGTCATCATAGCTTTCGATGGTGGCCAGGTCTGTGTAATGCTCTCTGCAGTACTTCTGAGCATCGGTCCAGTTCATTTTCTGGTTAATGTAATAGTACTTACGCCAGGGAAACGGAGAGCAGCAGGTGTGGCTCAATCCTGCAGGTTTACGCTGAATTATTTTAAATGTATTATTACACAAAATAAATACAGAAAAACAAGTTAAGTTTAAAGACAAAAACAAGATCGTAAGAAACACATTGATAAATTAGATACACGCTAACGTAATTCTGGGGGATTTGAACAGAAAACCAGCAGGCATACTTGGAGAATAATTTGCTGGACTGATGTGCTTTAAATAAAGAAGAGCAATTCATTATACTGCCCTTCTTGGATGACCAAGCCCAAGCTTTTATTACATGTTATGACAATTTGAGAATATTCCTGATTTTGTTTAAAAAAAAACAAAAAAACTCATCTCCCATGGAAGTCTTCCAGGATTTGGGGTCATCTCTCATTCCGATCCATGCCCAGTCGTACAAAAAATGTGTTTTTAGCAAGACTATGTCATCATAGCTTTCGATGGTGGCCAGGTCTGTGTAATGCTCTCTGCAGTACTTCTGAGCATCGGTCCAGTTCATTTTCTGGTTAATGGAGTAGTACTTACGCCAGGGAAACGGAGAGCAGCAGGTGTGGCTCAATCCTGCAGGTTTACGCTGAATTATTATTTTTTAAATGTACTATTACACAAAATAAATACAGTAAAACAAGTTAAGTTTAAAGACAAATACAAGATCGTAAGAAACACATTGATAAATTAGATACACGCTAACGTAATTCTGGGGGATTTGAACAGAAAACCAGCAGGCATACTTGGAGAATAATTTGCTGGACTGATGTGCTTGAAATAAAGAAGAGCAATTCATTATACTGCCCTTCTTGGATGACCAAGCCCAAGCTTTTATTACATGTTATGACAATTTGAGAATATTCCTGATTTTGTTTAAAAAACAAACAAAAAAATATTACGACTCAAATAGTTAATCTGTGCGTGTGAACTTACCCAATAGGAGGAGGATCAGAATTAAATGAGAATCCATCTCTGATTTTACTGCAAAAAACAAAACACAGATAAAAAAATATAATAAAGTTTCTGCACATAACACAGTTGTCTGCAGTTATTCAGGTTGATTTCACGTTGGCTCAAAAATAATCTATGCATAAAAACTTTGTAATATCACCAACCTTCAGCAATCCATGGTGAAAACGACACCTCAGTTTAGAGAAGAATCCCATTTAATTACGTTTTCATAATGTTGATAGTAACTGACACGTGCTGCAATGAAGTTACTGGAACTTTGTTTGAGGATTACAATGATGAAAACTCTATATCTCTTTATGTATGTTTTAATATTGATCTGTCAGTTTCATTTTTTCAGTTCATCAAACAACAGCCCATGACCCATTTCATAAAATCATGAATTCTCCCATGGAGAGGTTTGGACTCATTTTTGGACTGAAATACAAAGAAATGTTTCATCATAGAAATATTAACAGATTGATCTTTTTGGTATTCAAGTGATTGGTTGATTTCCACAGCTTTTAAAAGAATCCTTAGAAAAACACTTAACAAGTGTTTGATCTGGACAATTATCCAAAGTCGACCAGGTAAAGCGATGCTAAAAATGTTTAGATTCTAACAAAATAAGACAACACATGAGATGAAAAGACCAACCCATTAAAAAAAAAATTGCCTTATATCCCCCTGCAGATCCTTGTCAAAGTACAGTGATATTCCTGTTGTGTCACTTATTCCCTGGAAGTAGAAACACAGAAGATAGTCACAAGTTTAAAATCAAGCTGTTTTTCGATGTTTGAGATCTGGACTCTCTGCAGTGGCCTACAATGCCCTTCAAATACTTATGTTGGGAAAGTCTATTTTCATATGCAAAGCTCGACTTGGGAGAAAGCTGCGGTTGGTTAAATCATTTACACTAAAATATCCTTCAGTCCATTACACTTTGGAACTAAACAAGACCAGACCACAAACCAGACAATTTGATCATGTATATCTTTGTTCTTACTTGTTTGCAGACTTAATGGAACAAAAAGAAAAAAAAAACATTGTTTGTGACGGTTTTATCACATTTTATGTTACTATGATCCAACGTTAGTTGGTTTGAGCAAACTAACAATGCCAACAAAGAAAATTATTGGAAAAACAAACATTTGACAAATGAATTTACATTGAAAAGTCAATATTAAAAACTATAGATTAACTGCCACTCAGCTACAGCAGCATTAGTGAGGAGCGTGCAAGTCAATAGATGCATAAACCTTTTTTGATCCCCGTAAGGAAATTCAATCATGTCATCGATGGTAGGAGAAAAGAAAACAAATGAACCAAAGATTTCTTATTCAAAGCGAAATAAAAGGCAAAGTGGTCCGCCTGTGTGCTCCAGCTTCATTTTAAACACATACGAGTTATAGAGTATGAATACATTTAACTAAAAATTATCTTTGCAGTTCGTTTTTTTATTGATATTCAACTACTCAATTAATGAATGTGATGGTTACAGTGATCGTGGTTCACAATGCAGAGCTGTTTGGGTCTGAGAAAGTCTAAGACTAGAACATTTCACATCGAGAAATGTTTTGATTGTGACTGGGGCCGCATAGCGTATCGCTGCTACTTGTTATTATATAAACAAAGTAAGAAGAGAACCACCTGGTGAAACTTGAAATGATTGTTGCACGTGAAAGTATGGTGAGGAAGTATAGCTGCAACGTTGAGTGTTTTTGAGCTCTGCTCAGAACTGTTTCCTATAGGTGTCTCATTCACTTAAATGGGCCACATTTGAGCAATTTGTGCAACACCCTCTTGTGTAATGTATGCTGTAGAAGGAGTTCAGCCAGAGTCTGGCTCGGATGCTGCACAGCCACACTGTCCTCGCCTCCTGCCCTCTTCGATTCTCCACCCTGTTTTTTCGTGTTATGTATATTTCCATTTTTACTTCCCCTGACAGGAAGTTTAGGAGTTGCCACTTGTTTTTGTTAGCTTGTTTTAAAAGCAGCTCCCATTATGAACACAATCTCAGTAAAAGGGACACCAAAAAACAATGTTAAAAGAGAGAATAACTCATAGAGCATCCCTGACAGAGCGTAGCCCTGCCGGATCCCTCTACACACCCTAAAAGCAGCATACAGACCACCATTAAACTTCAACACAATCTCAACTCCACTGTACAAAACCTTGATCTTAGCTATGAAGCCAGAGCTGAACCCATCCTTCTCCATTACTTGCTTCCAAAACCTCTCCAATTAGGTGGACATTGTCTGCCATGGATGGACCTGCTGGGCACACAGTAGGTCTGGTCCCGATGGATGACCTGCTCCGTAGCCCACCCCAGCCTGGAGGCTGAAACTTTGGACCGAAGCTTGTAATCCACACACAGCAAAGACACGGGCCGCCAGTTTTTGATGTCCTTCTAATTTCCTTTTTTCGGCAGTAGCTCTGATGCCTCTGCAACAGGACATTGGCATGGGACCAGAGGCCAGATCTTAGTTAAAAGCATCTAAGATTTCAAATAGGGCTTTAAAAAACTCTATTGTGAGGCTGTTGATGCCCAGAGAGCGCCGTCTCTGCATGCTCTGCAAGGCCGTCTGCAACTCCTGCATCATCAATTCCCCCCACGAGCTGTGAGTTGGCCTCCTCAGAGACCTGAGGTAGTCCTTGGCAGAACCCCTCCAGCAGCCGTTCCTCTTCCTCGTGCTCGCTTGAGTAGAGGGTGGGATAAAAGCTCACAGCTTGTCTCCTCATCTGGCTTGGTTCCACGATTTTGCTGCCCCGTGTCTGAGAGAAGTGAGTGGATTACGTGATTCTGCCCTTTCTTTTTCTCACAGCCGAAGAAGAAGCTGGAGGGAGCATCCATCTCTGCTGTGTTTTGGAATCAGGACCGAACCAGTGCGTGTGTACTTTAACGCCTAGCGGCTCGGCTAAAGCCAAATTGAGGATTTCAATATACCCTCGAACTTCTGTGGACTCACAAATTCTTTCTAGTTCCAGTATGTCAGTCTCCAGGTCTTCCATAGATCTAGTAATGTCTCGTGTGACATTGAGAGTGTGCTGCTGGCAAAGCAGTCTAATTTCGATCTTACCATGGTCCCACCACTGCCTAAGACTGCTAAAATCACCCTTTCTCTGTCTAAAAACACTCCAGAAATAAAAAAAGACCTCTCTAAAACTCTTATCAAATGTTAAAACCAAGTTAAAATGCCAATAGGCACTTCGGGGTGAGACATTCCGAATAAAAACATAAAAGCGAAGCATGATCCGTTCACATTTAAACTTCCTATTTCAACATTATCCATGACAAATGATATATATAAAACTCCATTAAACATCTTAAACTACCCATGAACACACCCAAAGTAACAAAGTCACAAAGTAACCCAATAACCAATAAACTAAGCTAAATTGACACAGATTACGAAGAAAATAATAAAAAAATAAACTCTCTACTTTTCCCTTCTCAATTTCCCAGCATGCACCAGAAGAATAAGAAAAATAAAAAGAAGCCGTGTGAAGAGTATACTATGTGCCATGGCTTCGCCGTTCAGACAGAATGAAGCTGGAGCACAGAGTAAGACCATTTTGCATTTTATTTCACTGCTTTAAATAAGAAATCTCTGGAGGATTTGTTTTCTGGTCTCCTACCATCAATGACATGATTGAATTTCCCTATGGGGATCAATAAAGGTTTATCTATCTATCGACTCACATGCTCGTCACTAATACTCAAGTCAAGTAATTTTTATTTGTCATTCTGCATATGTAGGATATACACACAGATTGTTCTCCATTGTTCTCCTGAAGTGGACAACGATCTCTTTTGTTTTCCCCACGTTGAGGAAGAGCTTGTTGTCTTGGCACCACGTAGGCAGCTGGGTCACCTCCTTTCTGCAGTGGGTCCCGTCGTTGTTGCTGATGAGACCCACCACTGGCGTGTCGTCCGCAAACTTGACGATGTGGTCGGAGCTGTAGTGGGGTTTGCAGTCATGGGTCAGCAGGGTGAAGAGGATGGGGCTGAGCACACATCCTTGGGGGGCCCGCGTACTCAGACCAATGGTGTCGGATTGTGTTGTTGCCGACCCGGACAGACTGTGGTCTGGCAGTGAAGAAGTCCAGCGGCCAGTTGCCGATCGAGGGGCTGAGGCCCAGGTTTGTCAGTTTGCAAACCAGCTGCTGGGGGATGCTGGTGTTGAATGCTGAACTGAAGTCTATGAACAGCATTCTGATGTATGAGTCCTTTGTGTTGAGGTGGAGGGCAGAGGAGTTGGCACCCTTGGTGGACTGGTTGGCGCTGTATCCGAACTGAAACGGGTCCAGGGAGGGCGGGACTGACCTCTCAAAGCACTTCATGATGGTAGAAGTCAGTGTCACAGGTCGGTAGTCATTGAAGCAGGATGGTGATGACAAAGCAGATTGTGTCTCTGCTGTCGCTGAAGTGAGCTGTAATCCCTCTTGGATACTGACATTTGGCTTTCCGGATGCCACAGGATAGGTTCTTTAATATTCACTTTGTAACTTTGAAATTGTAATTTAATTTGTCAAACTATTGTTTTTCAAATAATTTTCTTTGTTGACATTGTTAGTTGGCTAAAACCAACTAACGTTGTATTATAGGGACAGAATGTGATAAACAGTCTCGTGATACTGACAATGTTTTTTTCCCCTTTTGTTCCATTAAGTTTGCAAACAAGCAAGCACAAACATTTACATCGTCAAATTGTCTCGTTTGTTGTCCGGCCTTGTTTAATTCCACAGCGTAGTGGGCTGAAGGAGATTTGTGTATAAATGATGGAACCAACCCTAGCGGCTCGGCTAAAGCCAAATTGAGGATTTCAATATACCCTCGAACTTCTGTGGACTCACAAATTCTTTCTAGTTCCAGTATGTCAGTCTCCAGGTCTTCCATAGATCTAGTAATGTCTCGTGTGACATTGAGAGTGTGCTGCTGGCAAAGCAGTCTAATTTCGATCTTACCATGGTCCCACCACTGCCTAAGACTGCTAAAATCACCCTTTCTCTGTCTAAAAACACTCCAGAAATAAAAAAGACCTCTCTAAAACTCTTATCAAATGTTAAAACCAAGTTAAAATGCCAATAGGCACTTCGGGGTGAGACATTCCGAATAAAAACATAAAAGCGAAGCATGATCCGTTCACATTTAAACTTCCTATTTCAACATTATCCATGACAAATGATATATATAAAACTCCATTAAACATCTTAAACTACCCATGAACACACCCAAAGTAACAAAGTCACAAAGTAACCCAATAACCAATAAACTAAGCTAAATTGACACAGATTACGAAGAAAATAATAAAAAAATAAACTCTCTACTTTTCCCTTCTCAATTTCCCAGCATGCACCAGAAGAATAAGAAAAATAAAAAGAAGCCGTGTGAAGAGTATACTATGTGCCATGGCTTCGCCGTTCAGACAGAATGAAGCTGGAGCACAGAATAAGACCATTTTGCATTTTATTTCACTGCTTTAAATAAGAAATCTCTGTAGGATGTGTTTTCTGGTCTCCTACCATCAATGACATGATTGAATTTCCCTATGGGGATCAATAAAGGTTTATCTATCTATCGACTCACATGCTCGTCACTAATACTCAAGTCAAGTCATTTTTATTTGTCATTCTGCATATGTAGGATATACACACAGATTGTTCTCCATTGTTCTCCTGAAGTGGACAACGATCTCTTTTGTTTTCCCCACGTTGAGGAAGAGCTTGTTGTCTTGGCACCACGTAGGCAGCTGGGTCACCTCCTTTCTGCAGTGGGTCCCGTGCTTATGTTTCTTATGTTTTTTATGTCGTATCCCACCACTTATGTTTTGTGCTTATCTTATGGTTTATGTTGTATGTTGTATGTTATATGTCGTATGTATATACACAAGCGCTGTACACCAAGTAAAATTCCTGTGTACTTGTACATTTGGCGAATAAAGAGATTCTGATTCTGATTCTGATTCTGATTGCTGATGAGACCCACCACTGGCGTGTCGTCCGCAAACTTGACGATGTGGTCGGAGCTGTAGTGGGGTTTGCAGTCATGGGTCAGCAGGGTGAAGAGGATGGGGCTGAGCACACATCCTTGGGGGGCCCGCGTACTCAGACCAATGGTGTCGGATTGTGTTGTTGCCGACCCGGACAGACTGTGGTCTGGCAGTGAAGAAGTCCAGCGGCCAGTTGCAGATCGAGGGGCTGAGGCCCAGGTTTGTCAGTTTGCAAACCAGCTGCTGGGGGATGCTGGTGTTGAATGCTGAACTGAAGTCTATGAACAGCATTCTGATGTATGAGTCCTTTGTGTTGAGGTGGGTTAGGGCTGGCTGGAGGGCAGAGGAGTTGGCACCCTTGGTGGACTGGTTGGCTCTGTATCCGAACTGAAACGGGTCCAGGGAGGGCGGGACTGACCTCTCAAAGCACTTCATGATGGTAGAAGTCAGTGTCACAGGTCGGTAGTCATTGAAGCAGGATGGTGATGACAAAGCAGATTGTGTCTCTGCTGTCGCTGAAGTGAGCTGTAATCCCTCTTGGATACTGCCATTTGGCTTTCCGGATGCCACAGGATAGGTTCTTTAATATTCACTTTGTAACTTTGAAATTGTAATTTAATTTGTCAAACTATTGTTTTTCAAATAATTTTCTTTGTTGACATTGTTAGTTGGCTAAAACCAACTAACGTTGTATTATAGTGACAGAATGTGATAAACAGTCTCGTGATACTGACAATGTTTTTTTCCCCTTTTGTTCCATTAAGTTTGCAAACAAGCAAGCACAAAGATTTACATCGTCAAATTGTCTCGTTTGTTGTCCGGCCTTGTTTAATTCCACAGCGTAGTGGGCTGAAGGAGATTTGTGTATAAATGATGGAACCAACCTCACCTTTCTCCAAAGTCATGCTTTGCATTTGAAAATAGACTTTTGCAACCTAAGTATTTGAAAGGCATTGTAGCCAATATGTATTATCAGTATTTTCTGGACGATCCACTGCCGAGTCCAGATGTCAAACATTAAGAAACATCAAACACCTTGTGAGAATCCTGGGAATAAATGAGATGAATGTACTTGGAAAAAGCATTGGAATATTAAGGCGGAATATTAAGTTACACAAGAGAAGGAGACAGTTTTCATCGTTTGTCCTTTCATTTCATGTTTTGTCATATTTTGTCCGTTGGAATCTACAGTTCTTTTTTGCATTTCTTTACCTGGTTAACTTTTGATCAAGAGTTTTCTCTCAGATAAATTGTTTAAAAGCTGCAGCAATGTATCAATGTATGTATATTATTTTAAAATTATTCCAAGCCTCTCCAACGTGAGGATTTGTTATTTAATGACATGGGTCGTGGGCTGATGGTTGACGAAGAACTGGCAGATCAATACAAAATAAGCAGTTTTTATTATTTGTGATCTCTTGAGAGGTGTGTGTGCAGGAAAGGAAAACATCAAAAGTTATGGTTTTAAACTTAAATCAGCTGTATTTAGCACTTCTTCAGACAAGTAAACAAAACAAAGGCCTTCAAATCTAAATTTTGACTTTGATAGTCTTCAGTATGACGAATCTCTCTCACCTGCGTGACAATCACTCTCCTGATGGTCTGGGTCTGAGGATTATGGGTTTTGTAGCTCTTTTGTCGGGGGCCATGGTGTTATGCAGTCCTAGTTGTAGCCAGCGGGAGGGAACGTACCTCCCGTCAATGACACAGCCTCTCATGACATCACACATTGTGTCACTCAAACAAAAGTTTGAATCTGATGTTTTCACCATTTATTGCTGGACATAGGTGACATAACAACAATATTAATATTTGTCTGTATTGTTTTCCAGTAAATTCAGAGATAAAATGTTATTACACGTTCCTCCTCCTCTTCTTGGGTAAGTTCACAGGCACCACGGCTTCACATTAAATAAATAAAATAAAATGCATTTTAAAATTTTCAGCGTGACAATAATCCGTCTCCAATAAAACCCGGCTGGTTTAAATGATTTTAGAACACAGAATAAAGGGATATGGGGGACAGGGAACATTTAAAATCCTGTGTTTTTTGGGGC
>JAFBJU010000536.1:177110-247820 GCA_016785305.1 Colistium nudipinnis | reverse complement strand
AAAACAAAATTTAGTAAGACGTCGAAAACTTGACCCAAGAGGTCATAGTACAACATGTCATCCAAAAATGTTGAAAAAGTCAAAAAATGAAAAAAACGTCAAAACATGCATAAATACATGCAAAATACTCAAATATATGACTGAGGTGAAGAAAAGTGAAAAAAGTGAAAAAATATTTTGTCGAAAAATTTACCCAAAACGTCATAGTATAGCATGTTGTCCAAAAATGTCAAAAAAGTCAAAAAATTAAAAAAACGTCAAAACATGTAAACACTCAAATATATGACTGAGGTGAAGAAAAGTGAAAAAGGTGAAGAAAAAAAAAATTGTCAGACGTCGAAAATTTGACCCAAAACGTCATGGTATAGCATGTCGTCCAAAAATGTCGCAAAATAAAAAAAATGAAAAAAACCTCAACATGCATAAAAATTTGCAAAACACACAAATATATGACTGAGGTGAAGAAAGGTGAAAAAAGCGAAGAAAAAAATAATTTTGTAAAATGGCAAAAATTTGACCCAAAACGTCATAGTATAGCATGTCTTCCAAAATTGTTGTAAAAGAGAAAAATGAAAAAAAAAAGTCCAAACATGCATAAAAACATGCAAAAGCTCAAATATATGACCGAGAAGAAAACTGAAAACATTTAAAAAAATAAAAGTTTTGGTATGTCAGCGAAAACCTCGAAAAAAAAAGTAAACCTGCATAGTCACAATGGCAATGCGAAAAATTATGTTGGAGGTGTAAGAAAAAGTAAGAAAAGTCATAGTATAACGCCTTACTTTGTCAAAATAGCAAAACATTTAAAAAGCACTTGAAACATGCATATAAATATCGGCAATTTAAAAACTTAGAAAAAATAAAAAATAATCAAAAAGGTAGACAAAGAAAAGAGAGAACGTGTACAGGATTTTCCTGCAAGTTTAACAGTGTGCAGGACTTCCTCACCACCAGATGTCCCTCCAAGCCTACAAAATTGCCTAAGACATGCTCAGGGTTGTTATTCCCATGTACGCACGCACGCACGCACGCACGCACGCACGCACGCACGCACGCACGCACACAGAAATTTAGCTTGCAAATAATTTCACTTCAAAAATGTTTTTGCCATTTTCTGTTCACTATTTCAATTTCTAGTGCAAGATCGCTCCATTTCAGATCTGCAAAAAAGAATTAGGAATTCGTACACAACCCCTCCACATTACACCACATTGCAAGCTCAAGAAATAAGCAGTAAGCCGAATGCAACACGGGCTGGTGTTAAGAAATTGGGGGTTGTTGGGGTGCTGCAGCAGAGAGAGACGGGGGAGGAAGAGCGGGAGGGAGGGAGGGAGCAAGCGGGGTGAAGATGCAAGAAGAAGAGAAAACGGGAGGAACCACGGCGGGTCTCCAGAGTGGAGGATGTGCTGGAGCCGGGTGAATGGCCTGCAGCTCGGTTAGAGGCTGTGTGCGGAGCAGCGAACAGGTTTTAAATTCATCATGAGCAGACGCATGTAGCCATTGGAGAAGAGGAGGGGGGGGGGGGGGATTCTTTACAAATAAGGATGGCTCCCCCCCGCGCACATTAAAATGTTTTAAAGGGTAATTTTAATGGCGGTGACAGGTTAAAACCCATTTCATTTTTCCTTCCAACACGTAGTTACACTGGCCTGATGAGTCAGACAGTACATTGCCCCTCAGGTGAACAACACATACATTCTTCATCCTCCACCTGTAGGGCCTGTAGGCCTCTGCTGTATTTCAACATGTGGACAAACACGCACGAACACGGACTAGCGTAGCCTTTTCTTAATTTTTTTTGGGAATTTCCACATAACGCGGATTAAGGGTATTTGTGACTTTTTCAAAAAACACACAAATATTAGTGTCATCATGAAACAAATATATCAGAAACACATAAATGAATTTGTACGGTGACCCCAACGGAAGTTCTTCCTCAGATTGTATTCACGGATTACGATAAATGATAACAAATCAAACTTTGCACATTCCAGTGCATTAATAAATACAAATCTGAAAAACAATGTGTACTAATCCCAGACCTTTATTGAACTCTTAAAAGATGAAAAAATTGACATTTTGTTATCACGAGCGTGACTTGTGACGATAACAGCCAACACCAGCATTACATATTAGAAACAATAAAAATATATGTAGACACCGTAAATAAGTACCAAATATAAACATATATATATATATATATATATTACAAAATATAATGTTCAAATTCACAAATATTTTTTGCTGAGTCCATAAAGTATGAGGATACTTTACTAAAAGACTCCACTTGAGCACTTATTGGAAAGATTATTGCATTGTCACTTACACAACTATCACAATAAATCAGTACATTTTATATTAACTATGGTCCAACACTAGCGTTATTTAATTCATTCATTCATTAATGACAGAATTAAAAATAATTGCTCCTGTTGTCTGATCTTTAAACTAGTACCAGCATCTTGGGCTGAATAAAGTACTATGCCTGAGAAAATAACATTTACAACTCAAATAGACATACAACTCAAAAACAAAGCAGTTACACAATTCAATTTGCACTAGTGATTGTTTTGAGAGTTGTTTAAATGTGTATAGTATATAAGCTTAACTGTCTAATCAATGGCTAAGATAAACACATCTTTAACACAGAATAAACCGACATTTTCAGTAAACCAAAAAAAAAAAGCAAAGATTATTTTTTTTTTACCAAATGCCTAGGTTAACCTTTTAACAAAACTACACCTTTTACACACAAAAGTGTATATTTTGTTTACACTCCTCACTGAGCACTTGATTAGGAACCATTCCAATACTGGACTAGTCTTTGATGACACTCTTAATTTGAATCAGCAGGATGGCGTGGATTGCATTGCAGCCACGCGATTGGATAGGTAGATGAGTAAGGAAATGTGTACAGATGTTCTTAATAAAGTGCTCACTCGGTGAATGCTATAGGGGCTAATGCATATAAAACATTTAAATAAAAACTCCCAGAGTGGGCTGAGTCATGTGAACTACATTCACATCCCATCACCAAATTTTGATTAAAAACTTGTAATTTCCTCTTGTTCCAAAGTCTTTAAAAGATCCAATATGTAAAATGAATGTGTTTTTGCTATGATGCTTTTAAAACCTCATATCTATCTATATATATATTCTAAAATATTCTGTATTCTTATTTTACATCTGGATCTCACATTGACACACTAACCGAGGACAACTTGTTACTCAAATGTAACAAACAATGGAAGTTTCTCAGAAACCAGCTAATGGGCACCTAACATTTTCTGCGCATGTTACAGGAAACGGCCAGTTGCAAGTCGGACGTTTTCAACACACACAAAACATTAGATGCTTTACATAAGAGGCCTGAACTGGCACTCGGGGGAGAAGAAGAACTATACTCATCGTGGTCCCTCCCGAGGACGAAAATCAAGCCTGAACCAACTCAGAACATTACTGTTGGGTCTCCAAAATGCCCTGCCGGGCGGACGAGCCGGGGGGGGCTCACACAAATTTGGGTTGAATGCCCCCGACTCCCTGAGAAAGAAAAAAGGAAAAGTAAAAAATTAGTTGCTGGACAAAAAGGAAAATCACGTAGGAAAATTCACTGAATGTATTCTTAAAAGTCTTTAGAGAAATGAAATTGGTTCAAATTAAACTTAACTGGCTGGAAACATGGATTGACTTGCTGACAAATCAGTGTTAAATAAAATAATAATAATAATAATTATTATTATTATTATTATTACAATTATTATTATTTTTTAACTGAAGAGAGTATAACAGTCATAAACAGAAAAGACAAGATAAAAACATAATACATAGAAATAAGAAATAAGGGGCATTTTTTATATATATAAAAAAAAAGTATATACCATATAATCGCAATACTTGTACGTGTATTTTTCATTGGTTTAGGTAATTGAAAAAAAAAACAAAAAAAAAAACGAAGAAATGTCCCCGAAATCAAATACCGATATGCAACAATTAAAGTAATGACACAATTGTTATTTTCACAGTGATAAAAATGAGATGTGCTGGATAAATGGAAAATGCCGATATGTAGCTCTCAGTATTAATCCACTGAGATTAAGCACAGAAGTCAAAAGTCTTTCCACTCCGGAGCAAAGTCTGCCCCTGTCGTATAGAAAATACATAAGACGTATATAAGAAAACAGAACTGCCGGGTTCAGAAACGAGTGGAGTTACACGTCCCCGCCGCCTGCGAGTCTGATTGTTGTCACTATCCGCAATTTTTTTTGGTTAACTTTTCCGTTGGCAAGTTTTGGAGCATACCAGCGTACTTAAGGGGTTAATCTACACATACTCTAAGGTAATGGTGGGGAATGCACAGCTTACGATCCGGCCCCCCCAGGCGATTCATAGGTAAAAATAAATAAAATTCCTCAAGAACGCGGTTAAAAATGTTTTGTACAATAAAATAAAAACAAATAAAAAACTGACCCGCATTTTCTTTTTTACAAGGAGACACCTGCCAGGTGTTCAGTTGTGCAAGGTTTTGCTGTGAACGTGTCAGAGGCCAAGCAGCAGCAACCATACAATTGTTGTACTGTAATGCCATATGAATAATATGTAATTGTTGTCATAACAACCTCCCACTGCACAATCTATATTATCAAAGACCCGGAAAGACGAGCAGCATTGTCACCTGTCACCGTCTGACATCAGACGCCAAAGAGAAATTACGCCAGATATTTAAATGAAGTGTGTTTAGCGTGACGTGTGTGTGGGGATTCTGGTTTAACCGGGGGGGTCAAAAAGCCAAATTACACACAGGGACACCCGCGCTTTAATCTGTCACAATGTCCCCTGGCTACAACCGTTAGTGGGAGAGTCTGAAGGACCAGTGTAACCAAAGTGGAGCCTTTCTTATAGAGATGACCTCAAATCAAAAAACGATTAATACTGCCAGTTACTTTTCTTTTTTTTTTTTAATATCACATTTCCGATTAGATTTAATGTTTTTTTTTCAAAAAAAAAAAATAATAAAAAATTAGAGTGCATCGGGAGAGACCTACCGTGGTATGAAGGTAGCTGCCCATGTGCAGCAGACACTCCAGGGTGTCCATCATCTGCTCTTGGCGGAGCGTGTGGAGTCTGTCGTGACTCGGGGATTTACTGCATTCCAACTCGCGGACGGCGGCCTTCAGAGCCACCGAGGCACATTGCAGGACGCTCATTCCTGAACCCATGGATTTTTTTTTTTTTTTTTATTAATATCACTGGACACCTGAGGAGTTTTTTTCATATTCTATAGCTACACCTAAATATGTCACTTTAACCATGTCGCTTCGTTTTTTGGCACGCATTATCAATGTCAATATGAAACAAAAAGTGATTAAATTATCATATTGCCTCCAAACTTCTTATTTAAACACTAATTATAGTATCATTTGAAGCCTATTATTTCAGTATATTATCATATTTATTAATGAGTTATTATTGTTTATTCGTATATAACACTGATCCTCGACTTTAGTTTTTGAAATTTGAAGTGTATCGTGATTATAATTTTGAAAACATTGTGGTTGTAAAAGGTTTAGGTACATACCGCAGTTATCGGTGGCTTCAACGTCAACATACACACCATCCATCATAGTGTGTTTTAGAACCTAAACAGAAAAAAAAAACACACAAATTAAAGATATGTATGAGCCAAGATTTACAAATACATCTGAAATGTACAAACTGATTTATTGGTCAACCTCTGGGTTCATTTGTGCCTGCGGGTAAGTAGTGCAGGTGTGCAATAAAAGTCAACACGCAATCGAGAAATCTTTTCTTGGCAGCAGAACAGGTTGCTCAAATGCATACGCGGCTTCGGTTAGAAAACCTGGAGCAACTGCTCTGTACAAAAGACACGGGATCATGACAACACAAAGATACATCACACCCACACCCACACCCACGGCAGGTAAAGTGTGTTATAACAATTGTTCTCTGCTGTGCGCGCAGACAAGCTTTTCATGTAAGCCGACTCGCACCGCGACATTGTTTACCGACTCTGGCGGGCGTGAATCATTCACCACATGGAAGAGGAATATACAGGACGTGTACTCGTACAACCTGTTGGTCTGGATCAGCGGCGGGCAGATTTCCATCCGCATCTCATAACTTGTAAGACATAGAGTCCTGTTTCTATTTACAAGTGAATATGATCCTACGTGAGGAATCCCTGTTAACGTTTTGTGACAACTTACGCCAAAGAGGTCGAATTTTCAACAAAAGCCCATTACTGCGGTTAGGCTCACAAAAAAAATGCCTACCAACGTTCCTTTCCATTTTTTTCAAACCAGAGGATGAGCCACTTAGTTCCCTCATGTTTCGCCCAAATGACATATAACACAAAGCCTGGTCTCAAACCCATTTTGGATAAAATAAGAAAAGAAAAAGGTGGCTCTCACCTCCAGAACTCGGATGTAGCCTTTCTCAGCACTGAGGTGGAGGCACGACTTCCCCGCGTTGTTGGTCACGTTGACCTCCACCCCCAAACAGATCAGATCGGCCACCATGAGGTGATGGTTGTGATTCGCCGCATGCAGCAGGGCAGTCTGGGGGGGTAAAGAAAAGAACGTGCGATTGGATTACACTGAATATTGTCCAAGGCGTGATGCAACATCATGAACACTGGCAAAACATGTTTACACCCTGATTAGATATAGATATGAAAGAGATGAAGACCGGTGAAAATAAAGGGAAAAATTACACTTCTAAACAGTGTTTTGATGTATTTGATTATTGTGTAAATATATAATGAGCAGATTGTTGTTGATTGTTTAAATCTGTGTTATTGAATTGATATTTTCATTTGCACTCAATTATTTTTGTTTCCAATTAGTTTAAAGTAATCTGCTGAATGACACAAATTACAGATTTATATAAAAAAACGAAAGATGTACCATTCCATCAGAGTCTTTAAGGTCCAGGCAGTTGAGGGCGGCCATCCTCTTAGCGATGGCGTACCCCAGGGCCCTCTTTCCGACGCAGGCCACTTTATGGAGAGCTCTGAAAAGACATAATGTATTGAGAATTTTTTTTAAATAAAAACACACAGAGCAGCATAAATGATATGTATCCAAGGATTTGGATTTTATAAAAAAAAAACTAAACCACTAGTGTAAAGATGCTGACGTGGAATTTTACTACACTTTTTTTTTTTTTTTTTACAATTTTGTTTTGTATTTTTTTTGTAAGTTTTGGAATCAAACGCCAACTGCCAACAGCGAGCTTGCACTTGAACTCAAAAAAAAAAGAGTTGCGCTTTAAAACAAATATTCCACATAAGCATCCAACTTACGTTCTGCCGTGTTCATCAGGGGCCATCAGCACAGCATCGGAGATGTCCCTCAACTGACTCTCCTCCCTCTGCAGCTGGGCCCAGAAGAACGAGGAGCTGTCCAGGTTCCCGCCGCGGAGCGGGGAATTGCGCCACACCTCCACACCTCCTCCACCTCCCTCTCCTTTCGCACTCACACCGGTGGGTGAAGAAGGCAGAAGGCCGGCGTGTGCGAAGCCCGGAGGAGACGGGACCTGGTGGTACTCCGGTGGGTAGGACGTGTAGGACTGGGGGCTGGGGATCATTTCGTCAGACTCGTCACTGTTATACCCTGAACGTTGGGAGAGAAAATGTGGCGTGTGAAAGGATGGCGACACTCAGACTTATTAAAAACATTCACCAAGGAAGTATTTTCATAACTTCGGATCAAAACCACAAGCTTTACCAGTTGGTGACTGATCTGGTGACAGAGAGTGAGAGCGGTAAGTGTTGCCAGTCCTAAGATCCTCCTCCAGCACTTCGACGATGATTGACAGCTCCTCCAAGCTCTTTGTGGGAAGTTTTCTCTAGTAATAAAAAAATGAAATAACAGTGAAGTTATATTGTGGTTAACGAACTGCTCCTGAAAAAGGACATTTACAGTGTTGCATAACTCATTTTTTACCTAAATCTCGAGGTGCCCCCTATGGGAGCGACTGGATCGGTTGTGTGTCAACACTCACCTTGGTGCTTTTGCTTCCTGTACGAGCTCTGACTTGTTTATTCTCTCCTGCGGAATAAACGGTGAAATTAACTTCTGAAGGTATTCAGTAAAAAGAAATAGATTCGCTGGTTCATTGTAGGTTTTAGTGTCTTAAGAATAAATAAAGACATTCACTGTCAAAGAGAACACGCAAATCTACACACCACCACACTTGAATTACTGTCAAGAATGTGAATTCCACTGACCTTTGACTCTTTTGCCGTGTTTCTCCTGCGTTCATGAATGGGTTTGAAGTGGAAAAAGAAAGAAAGAAAAAAACAAACAGTTAATATGCTATACATACCGACCATAACATTAGCGTCATAATATGACTGGAAAGGGTCCAACACACACAAAGGTAAACTGCTGTGGTTTAAACAACCACCAGGTGATGAACTGCGTATTACGCGGAATGCAATTAAATGGAAAACCAAATAATCAGTGAACTGGTATGACAAAAGAAATTATGTCAAGGCCAGATTCCAGCAACGTAGAGGTAAAAAAAAAAGGATTTCAGATTTTTTGCAGATTAAAAAGCGTCAATTAAACGAAAAATATGCACTAAGCCTAGCTTAGTGCACATTTATATATAGCTCATATTTTTTTATATATACCAGAATTACATAATAAGTGGAAGTGTTCATACATTTTGCATGTATTGTCCTGGATTGTTTTTAACAAAACCCAGTACTTCAAATTAACCAAAGATGCTTCAGAAATGTTGTCTTGTCTTGTTGTAATGTCTTATCTTTCATGTGAATTTGGTTTATTTCCATAGACATGTAGGAACCAGCTGTATTTGCCAAGGGCAATTTGAAGGAGATCAAATGTTAGTGAAGGAAAGGGCAAATGTTCATGGCCCAAGTTCATGGCCCAACTGTACATACCGCACACATACTGCACACACACACGCACACAGACATAACAAATGTTACCTGAAACTGTGGAGGTTCCCTGCCTTGGGCCAAACGCTGGTTTCTCAGTAAATCCCTTACTGTCATTTTGACGCGCACTCCGAGGTAAACCTTGTCACTGTCATACATGGATTGTCTTGCGCCTGCAAAGCAAATAGTGAAGAAGAAGAACCTTATAGCAGGAGGTCACAACTTTAATAGAGAGAAAAAAGCTCAAATGTTGCAAAATGTGATACACGGCATTGGACAAAGGAGGAAAAACTGTGTGTGCATATGTCGTCTTAATCTAATGTCATTTAATACCATGATAAGATGACTTATTTTTAGTATAACACACAATTGCCCTGACTCCATTAATACACATGTTACATCTATAGTAACATGAGGATATTGAATTGTATCTATATTGTAAAATCTATTATCACAAATAATGCCCTGCTAGTTCTGCATTTCAATTGAGATACTGTACAAAGACAAAGCATGGAGGCATGTGTATATACTATATAAGTAGTGTTTTCCCCCCACATACAAAAGTAGCCATATCAGTTTATTAGCTTAAAACTTAGGCTAGCAAACACAGCAAGCTAGCATGCTATATTTGCCGATTAAAATAACATTGAAATGTTCATTTTAAGCAGGTGTGTAATTACAAAGTCACACAACCCGGTTTGAAAAAAACAACACACAAACTATGAAAGTTTCTGAACAAGTGTGGACACCTTTTTTAACGGTGCGACCCTCCTGGGGAGTGGACCCCGGTTGAGGAGAGTCGGGCTCGGCCCATTTCTCCGCGGTTTCCCCGGGGAGTGGAGAGAGGCCTGTGGCGACGTCAGTTACATCACCTCTACCTTTCTGATCCTTTCGTTTAAATCTTCCTCTCATTATTCGGTCGACTAGTTAAAAAAATAAAATAATAATAATAATAAGTCAATTCATACACAAGAAGAAGTTTGAGCTTAAAAGAAGTTCCAGGTGTCTGGTAAAGATACTGACCGGGCTCGGTTGACTGAACACGGCAGTTTCCGCTCCACTTCCGGGGCTGAGCTGCAGTTTACTGCCGGCCGGCACCTGCTCCGCCTTTTTATACTGACACCCCCCCGCGCGTCATACCTGGACGCCCACTACCTGAGGCACACAAGTAACAGGCGAAACCAGTAAGGTACAACAAATAATAATAACAATGTTTAAAGCAATACATTTGAATACATTTTAATAATAAATTTTGATTTCGTTTATGTGTTTATTTAATTTATATAAATATTAAAAAGCCTTTACCTGTCCCCAGAGATGAATATTGTTCTCTGTCCTCATTCTTCAAGTGTGTCCATAACTGACACCTGACACTAATTCTCTATATTCAAGTTAATATTAGTATTATCATATTTTGTATCATTGCTATTGCTGCTTATGACAACACCATGTATGCTTGTGGTTAGTTTGACTGTGTTTATGTGCTGCTCTGCCTTGAATCTCTCAATCTCTGGTATATACTGTAAATATATTTTGTTTTTATCATCATTACGAATTTGTCCATCCTGGGAGTGGGATCACTCACACACTCTTTCTCACTATTGACAGTGTTTGGGGCCAATTTTTCCTCACTAGTCTAATTCTCTAGCCAGCTATATTCATTCTAAATAGAAAGGGATCTTTTTAAACAACAAAACTATTTCGATAAGTATGAAATGTTCTAGCTTTAATTTTAATTTTTTAAAATATTTTTTATCAAAATTATTTTGTGATAATCAAACAATTTATTCTGACATGGGTCATTCAGCTGCCCAATGAAACACTTTGAAAGGCTCAAGACAAAAAAAAAATCACATCCGGATATCAACAGAGAGTACAGCATGTGCCGGACTCGAAGTGGATGGATGTCACAGCACCAATACAATTTTTTTTTTTTTTTTGACTCACGGTGAACAGCGCAGTCCAACACAACACTGCTCACACGATTACCAGCCCCACCCAAGGCATGATCACACCAAATCCTTTTTAAATACTTTTAACTGCCAATGCTTTCATCTATGATATAGCCTTAATTTAATATTTAAATATCAGTGGTATCAAGCAAATAAATTGACCACATTTCAATAAAACCTGCTTATTCATACAGTCATATTTCTCAAAAGAAGAAAAGAAAAGAGAAAAGAGAATAACAGTTATAAATATGAAGGTAGCTCTTCATCTCTCATTTTTCAATGTCATACTTTTACACATTTTTCTTAATTACACATCATTTAATCTACAACAAATCAATGTACAATGCCTGGATTAAACGCTGTAAAAGGTACCATGCCATGTATATTAATTGGGAGTGTGGATTCTGCAGGGGAAAAAAACAGTTCGTGTATCAAACAGGACAGCTGTAAGCCAGGTGAAGAGATGCTAGGTTCATTCCACTGGGTCTTGCAGTGGATGTCTCCAGGGGACAACCATAATGATGCACCAGGTTAAAAAAAAACCACCACATTCCAGTGACGCCTGAAGGGCCTGAGATATTCCTGTCCTTTCAAGTAGTCAACAACTGCCGTTGTGTTGAAAAACGATAATCAGGTGAGGCATACAGAAAAAATGCATTGAGTTCCAGATTGCATGTTGCAGAGCAAGAGGGGCCATAGTTTCCATTTGGACTTGGTGCACCCAATTTCAAAGTTGTTTTTTCACAGCTATAGTCATTTGTGTCATGTAAAGTAAAAGTGACTGTTTGAGAGATTTGCATCAAAACAGTGGGGGCGCCGCGGCCCATCACACCTCTTAAAAAAGCCTGTTTACTACTACACCTCTACTACTACTACTAGCAATCTTACAGACTACACCGTTTCCGAATTTCCCCACTGTGGGACAAGAAGGAATATCTTTGGATTTGATTTGATTTTCCCAGGTGCTGACCCATGTACAGGGAGTTAAGGTGAGACTGCTGCAAGTGACATTCCAAGAAGGATGGAGTTGCACAACATGAATTGTGTGCATTTCCCCTCTCCTTTGGAGATTGTAATCAGATTTAAAGATGGATACCTTGTTCTTCCTATTTCACCCAGTTTAAAATGATAAACTTGTATTTACCTTTCTATTTTTATCTATGTATTTGCTTTGTAGTTTACCCTATGGGCGGGTGAGTGCTGTTGCAAGACGGCGATGTGAAAAGTGTCTGCACAAAAGGAAATGCACTGACATACGTCGTACACACACAATTGTTAAATCTGTCCTCACGTGTTGAAGTCTATTTTTTAGGCATCCTGTGCTTCCATTAGACTTGTAGATGTGTTCTCCTGTCGTCTGTGCATCGCCAGCCAAAGATGATAGAACACTTTATTGTCTTTATGACTCATGTTTGATTATGACTTAATAGCAGAACACTAATTAACATTGCTCAGCATATGTCAACATTCCTTGGCAGGCTGACAGAGAAAATGATTAATAATAGCTCTGACTTGAGCCCAGAAATATATGACTTGACAATTGACAACGTTGCGTGACTTCTTTCAAAGGAGGCGTGAATAGAACTGATGTTGCAACAAAGAGTGCAAGGCTAGTTAAGGCTCGACAATAAAAGGATCTCGTAAGCTTTTGTTCAAATACAATGGCACCCAGGGAAGTGTTAAAAGAATTGAAAGGAAAATCAGATTTTTTCAAAATATATTCACAACTGACAAAATATTTAGGAAGTCAAAAATAAATCCTGAATCCCTGAATGATGACAAAACAAAAAAAGACACACCAATTAACATAAAAAGACAAAGGTTTCGCATTTCAAACATAACATAACATAGATTCAATTTGCTTTGTTTGGTGGAACTATATTTTCATGTTATGGGATTACAGGATGCATAAAAAGAGATTTGATAGAGGGTGTCTGGTGTCTGTATTAACCAACCTAAATTTAACCTCTAATTTGCAAAAGCACTTTGGAACTCAAGTCAAAAGCTGACTTGAGACATAATTGCTTAAAACAAGTGCTGACATATAAATAAACACCACTGGTGTTTCTGCGGCGCTGGTGGTTTCTGTTTGTGTCTTGTTCTCTGGCGCCATCTAGTGTGTTCGGAGGGTCCTGCATGTTCCTTGGTCTCTTTGGCTGCACATAGGAGGGTTAACCACTAGGGGGCAGTGTTTGTATATGAGTGGAATTATATTCAACATTGACTGGACTGGGAATGTCCCCTCAGAGAATCTGATACCATGTTCTTAGGCAGGCGGGTAAAAGCTGGGTTGATAGTCTTATTTATCAGTTTGCTTTTAATTTTTGCAACTCTGTCTCTAATAATAATAATAATAATAACAATAATAATCATAATAATAATAATCATAATAATAATTATAATAAGCATAATAATCATAATAATCATAATAATAATCATAATAACAATCATAATAACAATCATAATAATAATCATAATAATAATATGAATTCATGCTTTACTTTGTTTCCTACACGAGAAACTCTACAAGCCCTCACTTTTGCAGAACTCCATGCAGTGTTCATGAAATGACTTTTTCTGAGAAGCTGCTGAATACTTTCACTGCCGCTCGGGGCCATGCTTTTGAGTCACCGCTGGTTGTAACTCACCTTCCTGTTCTGTTACTGAGAACAAACCCATGCAGTGCTGCGTCAACCGTCTCAGGTTAAATAAATACATTCCTGCAGCCACTAAGCCAAGAACAATTAATGACACAATTGAAATGTGAGTCCGGCTTACACTGGGGACTTTTTTTTCCACTTGCTTATAGAATCACACGCATTTTTTATGCATTGCCCAGGCTTTTTCATTTCAAACCAAACTCCAAACTCGGCCTGTGAGTCATTTACGGTTAAAACATTGAAGGAGGTTCATTAAAAGTTTTTTTAAACCCCCCCCCCCCCACATGTTTAGTTTTCCTCTTCAGTCAGTGCAGTGTGCTGACAAACTGTCTGCCTCATGCACGTGAGTGATAATGTGGCCTGGGCAGTTTCTGAGGGAAACTGATGTTTAACTAAGATAGACTGAAAAAAAAAAACACCTGGCACAGTTACCTGTGCTCTTACTTAGAAACCAAAAAGGGAAGTTCCATAACTTCCTGAATATGGCTGCCATCCCGAGGGATGTCTTAGAGCATTAAAAGAGATCATGTTTTCAGTACTGTGTTTCAATTATATATGATGAGATGATCCTTTACTTTCGCGATGGTAGCAGTCGCATTCATTTCAAATAGGACAAATATTATATTCATATATTAAATGTTTAAACTTTACCAGGAAAGGCCCCTGGAAAATGATCAAATCCAATAAAACGGTTACAGGGTGCAACAGATGTGAATGTATTGAACTACTTAATAATGTGACCAGGAAACCTATTTAAATATTAACCTTGTCTATTTCCCAATACTTTTCCTACTTTCTCGAAATCTTTCATGTGTATTTTTGAGCTTTTTTTTTTTGCTTTAAGTGGCTTAAACATTCACTGCGTCTTATCTTGCTACGCATGGACTTAGGAACTTGCACCCTGAGCCTCTTGGAGTCGACAGTCCGTGTGCGCTTCAGATCCTCCCGACCTGCACCGTGCACATGCGCAGAGTGCACGCGTGTGTTTCCATGTGTATGCATGAGAGAGAGAGAGAGAGAGAGAGAGAGAGAGAGAGAGGGAGAGACAGTGACAGTGGGAGCCTGTAGGTGAAAGATGAAAGTGGAGCCAAAGCCCCCCCACGCTAGGTTTGTTAGCCCTGCAGGTTGAGGCGTGTTTCAGATCCTTTAAGGGCTGGCATGTACACACAGGCCAAGACCAAGCAGGGACGGAGCCTGGCACGCACGCACACACACACACACACAGGGAAACACACACACACAAACTTGCTCCCCGTGGGGGACATTCCATTGGCCTTTACTCTAACCTCAGCCACCACGTTTAAATACCTAACCCCTAAACAGCCTACCCCTAATCTGTTTAAACCTTAACCTTTAAAATCGAAATTTCTTTTTATTTATGAAAGCATTTTTAGAATGGAAACAATCTCAGTGTCCATGCAAACAATTCACCTCCACCATCACACATTTGCCACACACACACACACACACGCACACAGACATGAAGTATTATCAATGAAATGTGTCAGGTAATCTACAGTGGCCGGAGGGTAACGCTAAAAACTTGAGCGAGTGTTTGGTTGCGGTGGGTTAATATAAGTAGCTTGTTCGAAAGTTAACCATAAAAAAAACGCATTGATCAAATAAAAAACAGAGCAGTATTAACATAATGTTAGACACATTAGAATCGTGTTTCTGGGCAATGGTCCAACATCGTGTTCCGGCGACTGACATTATTTAAATATAAAAAGAAAAAAATAATAAATCCACCACGTGCATCAGCCTGTCTGTATGCTGTAGATCTATGGAAAAATAAAAAGATTCCACTTAAAGGCTCAATCCCTATGATCCCAAACCAATGAACTGATTGACCCCAGTAGTCTCTGGTGAGAGTGATACATCTTATATATACACACAGTATATATATATATATATTTATTATGGAGTGGATTTATGTGTACTCTCCCTCATTGGGACAATAAAGCTGCTTGTGGCTATATTTTTTCTATAGTGTATAGAAAGTGAATATTTTGGGTCCTCGCCCAGTACTAGTAACTTGTGAGCATGACCTTTAACGATGGAACATGATGCTTGGAGGAATATGGAAAACACCTTTGAAGATCCATTCATTCATGCTTTTGAATATATAATGGTTTTAAGATCTTCGACTTGATTTGCCTCAAATTCTTCTGCCAAACTATGACATGCAATTCACACGATTAAATCTAACCATCTATGCAGTATATATATTATATATATATACATACTGCATAGATGCTATCTCATTATGTTATCTCATCTATAGTGTGAAGCTCTGTCTATCGTTGGTCATTGATTAACAGAGAGTCGAAATTCACACTCTCCCCGAGACATAGACATCAGGTTAATGAGGATTGGCCGCCTTGAGCACCCAACCCCCCCCCCCCCTTTTTTTTTTGCGGTGCGATTGCACTTGGCGCTTGTTGTTGTTGTCTGGGTCCCTAGATGAAGATAGGGAGCCCAGGTCCTTGAAGAGCCGTGGAGATACGATCACTGCTGAAACCCAGCCCACAGGCTAAACTGTCAAATGAGCACGCACAATGACAAATAACTGTTACTCACCTTCTTTTTTTTCTTTTTTCTTCCAGGTTTCGGCCCCTCTCGTTCTGACTCCCCTCGCGGTTTCATACACTGGTGTGCGGCTACTTGTCTGAACACTGAGTGACACAAATCTGCATCTGCACGGCGGCTATGTGCCACATAAAAAAAATCATGTTTTAGCCCCTTTGGCACCACTTGTCTGAATTGTGCCACTTTGCGTCACCCTGCACAAATTCAAAATCCACACAATCATCTGAAGTCACGTGTGGAGTGATGCTGGCGTAGGCCTTGAAGCTTGGTGTGGAAATGGTCACAGCCTTACTCTTCTTCTGTATGACATCAAATCCCACAAATGACTACGGATGGTCATTTAAAGAAGGAATACATCTGTGTAATTTCCCCTGCAAACATTGCAGGTGCTGTAAGTAAAATTATTATATATATTTTTTAAATCCTGCAAAAACAAAACAGGCTTCATAATTGGAGCCTATAACACAGTTCAATGCTGAAACTGTTGAAGCTGTCACGGAAGTTTCGGCTCTGGGTTTTTTTTTTTTTTCTTTTTTTTTGGAGCGTTGCTGGCCGCTGAAGCGTGAAGCACATGCAGGTGTTTCCCTCCTGCATCACAACGTACGCCGACCCCAGGCCGGTTTCAGGCTAAAGCAGAAGACCAACACTTAATTGAGTCCCCAAGTATTTTTTTTCAGTGTTTTTGGAAGCTCAAATGCACTGAGAATAAAATGCACTTTTTTCCACTTTGTGAGTTGAAAAAATATTTTATTTTCCTAGTCACTGCAGGATCCAATATTGGATTGGGCCAGTGAAGGTCAAACAGTTGAGGCTGGGGGGAGAAAATGGGTCAAATTAATATTGAAGAAGGGGGCGGGGGGTGTATTCAGGGAGAAAAAAGATCCCGCTCAGCTTCTGTATGTCATCATGACACATACGATAGATTTCGACCTGTCTCACAAGTTAAAGTCAACATCAAACTGTTTTGTTTTTTTCTCCCTCTCTCTCTTTCTCTCTCTCTCTCTTTCTCGTTGTTTGCCTAGCTATAAGTCCCGATAAGGAGATCTGACCTGAGGCACCAACATTTTACTTTTTGAACTGTATGAAATGTAAACCGTTGGGCAACATCATGAGCGCTTTTCCTCAAAGTGGCCAGGCATAAGAAGTCTGAAATGTTTACATAGGAGTTTGGAAAGAGTAATGTATGCTTTTTTTTTTTTTTTTTTTTTTTTCCCCTCAAGGGGTCCTGTCTTACATACCGTAAAGTCCCCCAAACCCCATAGAGCCCAAAGTCCCTGTATTATTCGTTTATACTCAGTGATACCACTTATGTGCAAAATAAATCTGACATTTTGTGAATTCTCATTTATAATATACCGTACATATTTTTTGGTTTCGCGCTGAAATCGCTTTCATCTGTGGCTAACGGTCCTCCAGGCCTCTTCCAAGTCTCAGAAAGAGGAAGTTAACCACAATGACATGACTGTAAATGCAACCGCCCGCTCTATTCGAACCGTACCCCTTTAAAAGACAAGTTTTATTATTATATGTATTTATTAATTTTTTGGTTTGCACCTGTCTGAAACTGCTTTCAATACCGTATATGGAAATAAGGCCAACTAATTCGTTTTTCTCACTCACATTCAGAGTGACATTGGGGTTAATGAGCTCATATTATGCCTAATAATAATACTATAAATTGATCCTTTATATGACATATGATTCCTTGATTTTTCTTCTGTCTTTTTCATATATATATATATATTTTTTTTATATAACCAGTGCACTTGCCCAATTTAAAAATAGTATATCTGAGGATTGCAGCGGTGTGTGTGCGTGTGTGTGTGTGTTTAGCCCGAGGCAGGGCTCCAGGGGATGTGAGGTGTGACAAGAATCTGGCTTAGCCCAGATCCTCCATAAATGGAGCTCTGAGTGGTGCATGACACCCACTGTCTGCCCCCCCCCCACCCCCCCTGCGCCCCCTCCTGTGAGTCTCTACTGTCTCTTTATCAAAGCTGAAGTGCCAAAAAAAAAAAATCCTCAAAAAGAAAAAAAAAAAAAAAAAAAAAACTCTGATGGAGACATCGCTTAGGAATCGCTGGATCTTTGTCTGCATGCATTCGAGTGGCACGAACCTTAATCTGCACATTAATGCTGACTCATCAAGATCTTCTGATTAAGCAGCACACACGCACACACGCACACACACACAGTGGCAGCAGCGTGGATCCAGCTGTGGGGCGCATTTCAATCCCACGTTGGCTCCCCTCCAATGGTGAACTCATGGATTCATTTGAAAATGGGGCAGATTAAATTGCTCCCTGAACATGCCCCGACTCACATCGGCACGCTCACCGCCTCTTCATTGGGAGCTGGAGGCTTCAGATTTCTTTTTTATTATTCTTTTTTTTTTCAAGTGGCAAATCATTATCAGGCTGTGACATATATTACAGAGAACTACACGGATTTATGTTCAAAATCTGTCAGATGCACAGTATGGTGGTTCCATACCATCTTCTCGCTCCATGGACCCACATTTCCCACAATGCATCGTGCTGACCGCCACGTCAGAAATGTGGGGGCGTCGTGTCTGCTTTAGCCCTGAGCGGCTGTATCCATGAGCAGGCACGGGAATAAGGCCACAGAGGTCAGGAAAGGTCACGACCTGAGTGCCAATGTCTCCAGGACGGGTCACTGGGCGACATTTACTTTAGGAGACACCTCAAGTACCTCTAAAAGCTCCAGCCAGCTGGCTTTTTTTTACCCGGCGGGGACGCAATGTTGTTTCCTAAGACCAACAAACAGATCTTGTGAGACATTTTTGGCTTAAAAATTGAATTCATGATATGTCGGTGTATTTCAATGAATTAGTCCAACTTTTTATTTTTTTGAGTTGGCTTTATTTAGCCCGATGGAGGCATTTTCCTTTCCCTTTTGCCATCACAACTGCTTTTATTGCACATTTGAAAATGCGCGCGTGTGTGTGTGTGTGTGTGTGTATAGTTGTGTGTCTACACGTGTGTCATGGGGGCCTTTGTGGTTGCAGAAACTGGTGACATCCCAGGGGGATTTATTCACAGCGCCACACTCACTGTTATAAGGCTCGTCATTCAACCCGCCACTTTGATTTTCTTCCGTTCATTATTAGCGAGATAAGCAGTATGCACTGGGAGAAATGTGAGTACAAATCATTTCTTTCTTTCCTTCATTTCTCGTGCGACACAAAAATTGGGATGTCCTGTTAATATATATATATATATTTTTTATTTAACGATGTGCAGTCTGTGATTTGAATGATTTAAATCGAATCTGACTCTCTCAGAGAGGGCGGTTCGATAAAATGTGGGTTTATCAAATATTAAGAGGTTTCACTCAAACTTTTGTACAGTTTGTGAAGATTAGGATCAATTGTGTGAAATCCAGTACAATTCTTCAAGTAATGAGCGCAACCTTTGGAAAGCTTAGATTTTATTTGATTGAATGATTATAGATATAGATAGTATAGATACAAGAAACGAAAGATTTGGTCGGACTTTTGGATTATCAGTGTTGTGTTTTCGGCCTTTTGTAAGCGAATATTTTAAAAACATTAAATTCATTCAAGTGGTTGTTAATCAGAGCATGAAGATGTGGTAACCGCAATGTCAGCAGAGCGGCTCTCCCTCGGCGATCTTTTCCAACTGAATCTTCTGGGGATTTTTTTTTTTTTTTTTGGAATAAAAACTGGAGGAAAAACGACAGCCTCGCCTGAACTGTGTCAGGATCGGCGTCCGAGCCGCTGGGTCAGACTCTTTTGGAAAGAGGAAGATGGTAATTTGGAAGTTGGCTCCGTGCTGCCATTGGCCTGTAATCTTGATATGCAAAATGGGGCCAGCCACAGAAAAAAAAAATAGACGACACAGCTGTGGCGCTTCCTCTTTTGTGCCACGCACCGTGGTGATATAGTGGGCGTCTCTGTGCTGCTCGTGTGTGATTGTTTTAAAAAAAAGACGTAGAGGACGGAAAAAAGTCCTAACTTCTCAAATGTGCATTCCTAATCTAAATTTTGTAACATTTTGAAGGTGACGTGTTTCGCTTTTCCATTTTTAAAATGATTTTAGGTGTGCATGAATTTTAGGATTCCACCTTTGGCCACATTTAAAACAAAGTTGACCTTTGAGTTTGTTGTCTTCTTAGAGAGAAGAATATTTAGATCATTCACTGCAAATGAGCCCAATCCCAATTATAAGTCCACCTAATTAACATTGCTGTTAATCCTCTGAGTTACTCCATTTTTACCCAGTGCATGAGGAGGTTGTTTTTTTCACATTGTCTGGACATGCCCAGGACACCGTTAGCTTTTATCCTAACACCAGAGGCCACGCAGAGGACTGAGAGAACAGAAAGTCTGGACCACAGTTCTGGCTTATCTGTCACTGGGAATGATGGGAAGAGCAGAGGTCAAAGGTCAGGGCAGCCAGTCAGCAACTGTCACCGTGCTGAGAGGGGTTGAATTTATTCAAATTCAAATAGCACCAACACCAAAAAAAACCAATACAAATTCTGTCCGCACACATGAATCTCCAAAAATACATATAGTCACGTTTGCTTAAGGATAAATAAAATGTGGTCGGTGCAGACCACTTTTTTTATTGCTTTATGAATAATGACATCTGATATTCAAATCTCCAAATGACAATAAGGGAAAAACCAAAAAACGAGGGGTCCTAAATTCCTGGTAAGAGAAACTGGACATTCATGGCAGCTGAGGTTCATGTCCATAGATCACCCTTTATCTCCTGGGACACACACACACACACACGCACGCCATCACTCTCTATGAGGCTTTGTGGCCTAGGGGCCGTCCTGACATGGTGGCCTCCTCTTCTGGTTCACCGATACAGTAGTGCTGCTGTGAGTGGACTGGAGAGAGGCCCCTCGCTGTCAGAGGAGATTTCTGCTCATGCTTATACTTGTGGGGAATCATAGGTTTTGGACATTCTGGTTACGGGGGGGGGGTCAATTTCAGCCTCAAATCTCTGTCAAGAGTTGCTCCAGAAGAAACACCCCGATTATCACTATGAGTGGAAAAACAACAGTCTTTCTCATGGTGTCAAAACCTGGAAAAGAGGCAGTCAGCTTTTGGAATTTCCACAGATTATTATTATTATATATTTTTCTGTATTTATTTCGTTTTCTTCAATAATAATAATAATAATAATAATAATAATAATAATAAAAGACACAAGTTATTGGAATACTCTCGTTATATATTCATAAATATTGTTTGCCCTGAGATGATTTTGCAGCATATATATATCCAATTTTAACTTTGCCTCTGCAGCACCGCAGTCGGCGCCGGCCAGGTCCAGACCGTACCAAGGTGTCAGAGTCCGAGACCCCGTCAAAGAGCTGTTGAGGAAGAAGAGGAGTTTGGAGCCACAATGCACCAGGACAACATCCTCAGCATCGGTGAGTGCGCGGTGACGCATCACGCTTTGTTCAGGGGTTAGTCTTTAAAAGGCTAAAATATTCTAGGCCTTTAAAATGTATAAATGATATCAAACCACCATATTGGACTGCGATGACATTATGTGCATGAAAATGCTCAAATTGGGAAGTTTGGTGACGAATGTTTTAGAGTCACATGGGAAACATCAAGCTGCAACAAGCGCACACACACACAAGCGCACACATGCTCAGTTGAATTGTCATCATGGTGAATCATTTTTTTTAATCATTTTTGAAGTTATTCTACAATTCAATTAGAATTGCAGAATGACTTCAAAAATGATTAAAAGATTTTCACCTCCTGCTTTTACCGAAACAAAATTCCTGTCCATCCAAACCTTTATTTTCCCCTCTCCGCTTGACATTCCTTTATTGGTTATTAAACAAATAAGCAGTTTATAAGTCGGCAGTTGCAACACGGAGCAATGTTCACTCGGGGGTTCCTACTCTTTGGCAGAGCAGAATAATCCAGAAAATGCACAAATACATTTATTACATTCAAATAAAATAATAAAAAATGTCTTGGTCATCATCCACACAAAGACTTTCTGACCTCTGGGTACAGTCTAAAAAACCACAATGCATTGCTGACAAAACGCCCTCGATTGTGAGTCGTCTGCAGAATGACATTTCTTCTCTCATCTGACCTTTGATGACCATGAGTAGAATCGGTCTGCAGGCCTCGTGCAGACGTGAACATGAGGTGCACCTCAAGGCCCAGAGGTCCACGTGGGGGGGGGGGGGGGGGGGGGGGGGGGGGGGGATGGCGCAGGACCCTGAGCCTGTCCTGTGTGCGTGTGTGTGTGTGTGTGTGGGGGGGTGTCCTTATATAATCCAGGTGTTTTTCCATGACAGTTACAACCATTCCCTACATGGCCCCGGGGCTCGGCACACAGCCCTATGCAAAATAACTCGCAGGTCTGCCAGAGAGCCCTCCCACATCCTATTTATTACATTTTGAACTCCAGTCGAGGACCGACACGTTCACACAGGCGCGCACACCACCAGCATGCACAGTGTCCCCGCAAACACACCCAGGAGAAAATAAACATCAACCCCAAACGTGACTCTGTGTAATCTATGCTCCAAATAGGTTGGGAAATGATACACTTTTTTTTTTCTCCACTGTAAGTGGAACTCGAAAATAGCCTTTTTTGACACACACCATGGATGTGCACCAGCACAAAATGGAGTTTTCTTTAAAAAAAAAATAATACAATTACTGGTTGCATTGCGGCTTCCAAATACACTTCCCCTTATGAATATTTCTGAGAAACACGAGTTCGACGAGCACCGAGTGTGATCGGTCGTGTTGCTGTCACTCCAAGGAAAATAGAACCTCCAGGAATCCACCGCGCCTGGCCAAGAATTACAAAAGTGCACATAGCCTGCAGTGAAAACCTTTCCCTGGGTTGGTATGGCTCGATATACGATCCATACTGACTCGTCCGACTTTTCTCTCTTTACCCTCGCAGGGAGCCAAGCTTTTCCACCTGTTTGCTGGTCTGTTAGCTATGGAGAGGAGAAGATTTGATTTACAATGAGCCAGGTCATGAGTTATGTACGGTGGTTACACAGAGGTAACCATACAAAGGGCAAAGTAGTGATTCAGGTTCTGAAAATATGTAAAATATATGTGATAACGTAGTACAGCTTTAAATCACACATTTTTAAAAGTGGTGTGCCTGAAGCGAAACCCTCGTTAAAAGGTTATTTATTTATATTTTGTAGCGTTGTGTATCATAGGATTTGTTAAATATCCCTGAATCCCTGAATATATATTTTATTTTTATTTTATTTTTTTATTGATTATTAGAAGTTGTGTTACACTTACGTTTATCCCCCGGAGTGTTTTTTTTTTTTTTTTTTTTTTTTACCATGCAGATGGTTTGGGTTCCATTGATCCAGGTGTTAGATGTAACTTCATTCATGAACTGTCAACCGTTTTCATTGGAACTACTGTCGACTGATATACGTGATTTTTTTTTTCTTTTGGGGTTTATAATGTGATTTCAGTTGAATTTTTATCCCCTTCTTATCTCACTTTTTTTTTTCTTTTTCAAGGGTGGGTTTCAGTTTTTTTTTTCAAATTAATAGCTGAGCCTGCAGTGAAAGGACGCCGCCTGACAGAATGTACAGAAGATTATCCTTCAGCCGCAGAGCTTAGGGTTGGAGATCCTCGTGTTTGCAAATCTGCTTTGTAGAAATGTCAAAACACACACATGCACACACACACACACAATTTAAACCTGATGGTTTAAAGTACGTGCTTTAACTTTCCGTGCCGCTCGGTAAAGTCAAAATCAGAGGCCCTAACCAGCTTCTGCGTAGCTGTGCACACATGAGACACGTGTTGGTGCAAAGACCAATCACTGACATGAGCTGACACTTTCCTCACTACAATGCACCGAACCCACCACTCTGATCTCCCTCACCCTTACGGGCAGCATGCAGAGCACATTTTTTATTTATTTTTGCTAAACGCGTGCACACATGCGTCGCGTGGAAAAGACATTTCACGTGGTGGTGTACGCTGAACTGCGCACCACCGCTTTAAGATTTCATCGGCTTTATAACAAAAGTTTATTTTTTTGCCTTTATCCACCACGGGTGTGCTCTTCGTGTGCAGCTGGATTCTGCAAGCAAGATTTTTTTTTAAATAATCTCACCAAATCTTAAATCCTAACCAGATTTAACTTAATTCCACCTGCAGTCGGACACAGACATACACAATCAAGACTAACCGCAGCAAATTGCACTCAACACCCAAACCTGTGCAATACAAATACACACACACACACACATATGTCCATACACACACACACACACACACACTTCTGATCCTGCCTCAGCTGCTGCTCACACCTGGACTTTCAGGGTACATGTGTAAATACTTTGTATTTATATGTCAACACGCTGTCGCTCTACAGCAGCAACATGTGATTAATGATCCTCTTCAGTTAATTAAATTCTCAACACTTTTTTTTTTTTTTTTAAGTTATTAAAAGTTTTATTTATCTCTTTAGGAAGAAGTGGCGCGTGGCAGCCAGTCCACCTTCACACCAGGTATTTGTTTTCAGACAAACCCATTTCAGATGAACTGCTTCAAGTTTTCCACGACTAACTAGCCCAGCTTCTCTTTTTTTTTTTTTTTCTAAACCCAGCCGTCTTTGGCTCCGATGGCTCCACCAATGAGCTGTCGCCTGGAGACGGAGGGTCGCAGTGCACGGGATGGAAGGCTCCGCACCCGGCCGCCATGACGCCGTGGCCCTCGCTGGAGTACGGCCTGCCGGAGACTGTGGCCTGCCCGGCCACCACCCTGACCGCGGACCTGTACATGCAGACGCTGTGCCCCAGCTACACCATGCTGACCTACACCCACACGCCGCTGCTCACCAACCTTGGGGTGAGTTGGAGGACGACTCATATTTTTTTTATTTTAGCAGTCCATGCTCTACATGCACAGGAAGGCGTGAATCAAAACTCAAACCACAGACCCCATTTTTTTTGTTTTTTACCTTATGAAGAACTAGAGGTGTAGAGGAAAAAAGAGCCAAAGCAGAACCATGAAAACATGGAATCATGCTGAAAAATTGCCTGATGTGATATTTGGGGGAAAACAAAAACGCTGTGTGTGTGAACGTTTAAATGAGATGTTCACTATCAACATATTGTATACTTGCCAACCATGTAGAGTACAAACCAGTTGTAATTGTGGTCCCTGTTAAATGTATTTGATGTTGTGGCAGTTTGCCCACTAATGTGTCATTTTTGCCCTGAGACAAGTTTGTGCCGCCTTGCATGTAAATTCAGAGACGTCCCACTCCAAGCTAAATCTCCTCTTTGAGGGTTTAGTGAGGCAGGGTAGGTGCAGAGTGAGTAAGTAAGACAGGAGCATGAACAGTGGAGCATGGAGGGGAAAAAGAAGAAGAAGAAGAAGAAGAAGAAGAAGAAGAAGAACGGAGGAAACGGCTTTTATGCAGGTGGCTGAGTTGATTGCCTGATGAGAAGATTCACTGCAGGTGTGTGAGAGGCGATCAGGAAAAATCCACCCTGCTCCACCCCAAAATAACTTTGCATTCACAGGATAAGAACAAGGTGGAACAAAACAAAAATAATAATGTGGCAAATAATAAGCTGATGACAGTAATCTAATTACATTACAACCGACAGGTGACTTAATGATAAGGATGCTTTAAAGTCACTCATCCATCACAAAAGTGACTTTTCAGGTGTGTGTTTGTATATTGTGTTATTTAAGGGTGTGTGTTTTTTTTTTTTATCTAGAATTGCAGAGCACAGTAAAGCTTCACCAGTCGCCACCTAAACACTGTGTGAAACAAACGAAGGATTCAAAAGGACCGCGTTTTTGTGGTTTGGATCATTTATCCACCTGTCACCGCTTCCGTGATTTATTGTTGACCTTATTACAAACTTACAACAGCTGGTGTTCTCGTCGCACCTCGTCTTTTTTCAAACCTGCACGAGTTGGACATAAATAACTCGACGGATAAACTGCAAACCATCCACGACCGGCTCAATTTCCATCACATTACGATTTAAATTACACGTCAACCTTCAGAGAGCGATACCGATTATTATAATTTTTTTAATGTGACGTACAACAACTCATCCAGTCAATTGTCAGATATTTCTATCGAGCATTTGTCATTTTCCACACTTTTTTTAAAACAAAGGCTTTTAGGGGGTAAAAAAATTGCATAACAATAGCATATGGTAGCATTACGCTATGCTACAAAAACAGGTTTGTATGTAAGCTTTCAGTTTTAGTCTTTGTGATCCACAGCGACATTTTTTAAGCTTCATTTTCTGATCTGTTCAGAGCATACCCGTGGCCCCGGCCCAGGCATCCCTCCCTCAAATGGAACTCCCAGACTCCGGGTTGACCTACCTCCCCTGGGCTCCGCCCCTCACCACCATCTCCACCATGTCCAGCCCAGGGGTCCCGTTCGGCTCAGCGGCCTTGTCCGGGTCGCCACTGGTGCACGTGCCCTTATCCATGTCTCTGACCACCATGATCCCTCAGCTGGAGGCCCAGGGTGCCGACCCCCAGCCGCCCCCCGTCATGGACCTCCCGCAGGCTCCGGAACACCAGCTGGACCCTGAAGCCCACGGCGGGTCTCTGGATGATCAGCTGGGATCCCCAAACCTTCTGGATAAACTTCTGGAGGAGCGGAAGGAAGTTGGTGAAGGAGCGGACAAAGACTCGTACAGCAGCTCGCTCTTCATACCCGATTTGTGAAACTATGACGGGTCATATTTGTCTGCAGCATTTGTTCGTTTATTTTTGTTTTTTCTCATGTGTCATGTCTAACAAACACTGTTCCAGCATTTCAGTGCTAACGTTAACATTTTGATGCTGTACCTGTGGGTAAAAAACGTTCAACATCAAATGGGCTGGAATGTCAGGTTTTCTACGGACCAGTTGACCTTGGAGCTTCCCTCATGGCCTCATAAAATAAATAAATACATAAATTGTAAATAAAATCTGTCATGTTTGGAGTCAACAAGAAGAAGATTGATCTCTCTTTCTCTCTCTCTCTTTAGTTGATTATTTTAACTGTACCAGAAGAGCTGGAGACACATGTTGACAAAGTATGTCAAAGGGAAGATGGAGGTTTTGATTGTGTACTGGAAAGTAGATTTGCATTATTCTTGTGAAAATGTATCTAAAATCAAATCTTAGTCACAAAGCAAAAGTAATTACAGTTATATCAGAAAGGCTAATTATTCAAAAATAATTTATTTTTATTGTCCAGATGCAGAAAACTGTTCTGCTTTCATTTACGTGTTTCAAGCTAAAATGATGCTACACTGTTGGAGTGGAGCTGAGCTGGAGGCCGTGAAGCTCTCCGGGTCTCAGGGGTTTTTCTCCCCGAGGGGAAACTGACATTGTGAGAGGGGTTGCAATTCATCTGTCAAATTCCACACCTGGAAACATTTGAGATCGTATCACAGCGGACAAAACACACACATGCTGCACATGGGATGGGGACACAAGCCAAGAGTTTGCGGCGGGTTCCATTTTAACTACGTCTTCTAACACAATGGGTGATGCTCCGATAAGACAGTAAAAGGTCATGTCCAGGAAAAAAAGAAACAGTGACGCACAAGGAGAGGCAGGAACTTGAGAAATGGCGAAAAAAATCACCTGCATAAGTGGGTTCGAATGAATTCCAGGCGCGCAACCATCCGAGTTAATTGAGACAATAATGGGAAAGTGAGTGGAAGTGAAAGAGAAATTAGATTTCAAAGATGTGACAGCGTAGCCACGTGTCTTGAATCGCAGAGTCCCTTTAAAAAACACTACACATCACTTTGGGCCAGGAGGGTTTGTGGGAACATGCCTGTGCAGAACCTTTTAATAACGTGCAGGGGCGAAACACGTGGAGCCCTCGCCGTGTCAAGGATGCGCCCCAGGGTCCAACAAATCTTCCACCACCAGGACACCGAAAGACACTTTAAAGAACGTGTCACACTTATAGATTTATTTTTTAATTAGTTCACTCTGAAAGCTGGAAGCATTGTTTAATAAAGTTGTAACTTATTGCTTTGTTATTGGTTCAGTAAATACTTTAAGAAAGTGGATTTTTTTTTAAATAAAATATATGAACGCTGCTGTTCCGGAGCAGATTTTTTTCAGATTTTTTTTAAACAAACTGAAAACAAAAGCAGATCCAACTAATGAGTCAAAAGACAAAGGTTATCAGTGGAGTGGCAGTGAATAGGCATCATATCGGTCACTGTTTTGGCAGTTTTGAATCTGCTCTGGGCAAAAATGAACATGTTGCACCCCCCCCCCCACTTTTCTATACAGTGTATTCATATGCTGTAAAATTATGTGGCTATTCTTAGGTTTGCTGAATTTGGTCATGAAGTACATTAAATTATCAAAATTATGAACCTTCAGAGAAACCCATGTCTTCCGGGACAAGGCCCGGTGGTACCTGATATTTTACCCATTGTTTTTTTAGGCGTCTTGTTCAATCAAAGATCTAGGGCACTGATAAGCCACAGAAAAAGGCTCAGGTTGATACGGAGAGCAAAAATAATGGAGGTGACTCAGGATAAAACAGAATTGTATGACTCACTTTGTCAACACATAACTGGCAAAGAGTTGAGGCTATTTATCATCTGAACTGCTTTGTTAATATTTTAACTCCTGCGCTATCAAATCATGTCAAACAACTTTGTGTACCAGATTCATTTCGGGTATATTTGCAGGATGTGACCCAGTGAATAATGGGAATGGATAAAATTGTCACACTGTTAGAGTATGTGTGTATGTGTGTGTGTTTTTTGGTGTGTGTGTGTGAGGGTGGGTTGTAAATGTGAGGGTTTGGGTGGATTGTAGACATGAGGGTTTGGATGGACACTGTTATGTTCAAGGACAAGGGATCTATATCAATCAGTGTCCTCTATGGGAATAGCTACACAAGTTTGTGCGTATGTGCATGTGTATGTGGTCTATGGATTACTCATTGTGGAGACCTAAACACACAATACACATTACGGGGACTTGTTTTCTTTATGAGGTTAAAAAAACAGTGCCCATTAGGCAAATCATTTGATTTAAAAAAAAGACATACTTGTGGGTAGGGGTAAGGGTAAGAGAGGCAAATGATGGTTATGGTGTAAGAAGTAACACGTTTAAAGTAAAATAAAAATGCCAATCAAAGGGATGTCCTCTGAAGTCAGTGAACCCTGTTGTGTGTTTGTTCCACCCTTGCACACTTACCACCATGAGGAAGGTGGGACATGGTAGAGACTGTTGGTTTTAGGGTTCAGGTTATGGTTAGGATTAAAAGGAAAGAAAATGCATTGTTTCATTATGAAGATGTGTTTGTGTGTGTATGTACGCTTGTGCATTTGCGGGTGTGGGTGTGTTTGCTCTGTCAAACTTTGAAAATTGCCTACTCCCATAAACTAAACATTTTTGACATTGAAAGAAGAAACATGAAGAAATATGGCTCATAGGGCTGAACATGAAAATATGCAACATCTGTTCTCATTGTGCTTTCACAGCCCGCGCAGTGGCCTTATCTCGGTTTCTGATCTGTAGAGAAAAGCAAACTCTGGACGACGCTGAGCGGCAGCAACAACAGGAGTGGCACTGTGAACCGGCACGGTCATGCCAAGGCCCGTTCTTCCTGCTCGGCACCCAGAGAACACTTAAAGTCGAGATTATCCTTTAAACATAGCGAGGAAGAAAAAAAACACACAGCGAGATCGAGATAGCGAGTCACCAATGATCCGTTGTGTTATTGTTTTCTGACTTTCTGTCGTTTTTCACCTGTCCCAACGTATGGATATCGCTACGGTTATCAAATGGGAAGGGCAACCCAGGTGGAGTCTGGAAGCCGGGATTAATGTGGTTAAGAAAAAATCTATATATTCATATAGGGATTGATTTACTTGCAATGCATGACAGATAAAACGCATTTTCTACATGTGGTGTCACAGTTTCTATCTGCTCTTGCATATATCACTGATTGCGCCACATCGTTTAGCAATGCATTTATATATAAAAAAAAGAAAAAAAAAGAAATGGCACTTCCTTTGGAATGCACAACCAGACACCAAACTAAACAACGGAGCTTTGATTAAGTGGATACACGTTGATTCACGCTCTCTTAGCCCTTGAATTGGAATGGAAACCATGGCTCTAACCGTTCGCACTAACCTACCTCCCAAAGGTATCTGAAGTGTGTGTGTTCACCTTTATGTTTGGTGTGTAAATAACACTTTCCTGTCACTTTCCCAGTGCAGCTGTGCAGTTTGTTATCAGGCCTGGGTGTGTGTAGGTGTTGCGTGCAGAGTCCATCAATTGAGTGTAAACTGCCCTTGATTTAGCCTCGAAAAAACCCCTCTGATATGAATACACACAAGTGAAGGGTTCACTTATCAGCTGTTGTGAAATACAGTGTGTTCTTCAACCCGCAGATGATGTTTCAGGTTACCAAAGTCTAATGTTACCCTGATGGGAAATGTTCCCTTATCTTTTCTGTCCAACAACCAGCGGAGTGTTGTTACATGTCACTTGTCCATTAGCATTCAGTGGGGAAGCTCAGATTGTGTTGTTTAAATATTAACAAAGGATAAAGCCAGCCTTTGTTTGGACGCAAAATAATTTATCTCACTAATCTGATCATAAAGCTTAAAAACTGAGTCTCATAGAATTGAACAGTGAATAATATTTGATTTGGAGAATTATTTGAACCTCTGGAGAAACCTCCTGGCCATTTATGCTATTTTAGGAAATACAGTATAATGGCTAGTTCAAGGGCACAGTGTCCCTTTTTTTAATGAATGAATCTATATATTTTAAGTCTGTTATTTGTTTTATGCAGTAGAAGCATCTATTGGATTAAGATCAGGGAGAGTTTTCTGTAGTCGAGCAAAAAGCAAAAACATGTTGAAGCTGTGACATCAGATTTCATTCAACTTTTCTGACAGTGTTGAGGAGGTCCTGAAGTCATGGAGACGTTGTGTTTATTTTGAACTCATTTAACTGCGTGTTTATCGCATTGACGACAAGCTTACACAGACCGACTCTTTGTCGGCCCTACCTTACACAATCCTATGATTCCCTCTCCATACACTCCGTCCTACCTGTAGATCAATAACCGGGTGAGTAATGCTTTGTTGTAAATTTGCCTATAAAAGAATAAACACAGTTTTTATGGAGAAAAATGGTGATTAAAAAAATGGTGCCGTCTTTGTCGGCACGCTCAAACGTCAAAAACAGCAAATTAAAGCTGGATAGTGCGGAGCTGAGTTGGGAGTTTCCTCACACTGGTGTGGTACTGGCAAGTCTGTGCAAGGGGATTTCCACACACACATACACGAACACACACACACCGATACTAAAGTTTAACTCTGCCAATTGCGTTCAGTTTAAGTAGAGAAAATGTGTGCAATTGATCCAAGGAGGAAAAACACTAAGTCCCCTTTTCAGGTTCCAGGTTTTCAGTTTGTGCGTTTTGTTCAGACTTGGCTGTGACCAGATTCAGACGCTCAGTTGGCCACACAGGGGCGAAGAAAGGAGGAAGAAACCATTCCTGCCTCCTGTTTTCACAACTGGATTGAACTTGCAATTTTAATGATATTGAAAACTCAAGCAGAAACAAAAAAATGAAATATTTGACATACTTGTCATCAATCTGATAACAAGTCACGGCACTGAGCAAAAGCCGAAGGGCCACGTTTCAGAGTGAAATGTGCTCATGGAGGGGAATAATTATCTTAAAATGATCTCGGAGCTGATTTTGTAACACGCATTGATGAAACGTGGGACACACGGAAAGAAGGAGAGGCTGAATGTACGAGTATAGCTTGATAACGGCAAAATGGTGGCCACGAGTTCACCTGCATCAATAAACAAGGTCCCACAATTCACAATGAGCTCAAGGGAAAATCCCAATTGTAGAGCGAGAGGAACAGTGCGCTAAAGTTGGCTAAATGTTATTTACGGGAGCCTGGTGAGATAAAAACATAAACGGAGCCAGGTGGTGGCAGCATTATGCTGAGAGGGGCGTCACACATCGGCCCGGGGCAAAGAGCCCAAAGAATTGTGACAAGTGGCTGAGAGTCCCCGGGGGGGTCCAGACAAACCCCAGACGCCCGAGGAGAATGTCGAAAAAAATGTCCCGCAGCGTAACAGCCGGAAGAATCCGGTTCTAACCGGCCGCACGGGAACATGACTGGACGGAGGTCAGGTGATACCTCCTCAAAGCAGTTTTTTTTTCTTCTTCTGCAGTGTGAGAAGCCGCTCCAACTTTCAGTTTTCATCCTCACAGAAATGGTTTGGCATAATTATGTTAAGCAGTTGGTTATCTTGTTTGAGACCATTACGGGCGAGATTGCCCATCATGCAAAACAGGGGGCCTTGGGGGCCCCGAGGCACCCAAACGCTGCAGGTTCAACATGAGGCAGACGGTTTTAGGGCTCGTCCAAAGGGTCGGCATTGAGTCAGGTGCTCGTGCGTATTGATTTTGGATTTGATTTTGCTCGATATTGTTCCATTCTTTCACAAAATAAACAAATAAATGGGTGCGCATTGATGGAGTGGTGGCTGCCATTGGATACACCCAGAAACGATTGTCTTATCTGTAACAGGGACCTCTCTTTAACTTCCCATTAAAAACGATCTGATGAGACCCTGAATTTGATTTGAGACAGATTTGGTTTGAGACACACACACACACACACACACAAAGACACACACACCCACGTCTGAGAGAGGGGCTGTGTTGGTGGTGTTTTGTGATTAATGTACTTCACAAAAGGCCCATACATTGCGAGCCACTAATTCCCTTGTTGCCCCTCAGATGCTATCAGAGCCATATCAAACACCTGAATGGATGAAGCATGCCCACAACAACAACAATACACACACGCTCACACACCCACACCCACACGCCCCCAGCCCACACGCCCCCCCCCCCCTTCTTTGTGCAGCCTGCTCGAACCAGCGCAGGAGCGGACGAGGACAGGAGCAGAGGGCCGGGCCTTGTTTACAGTGCGAGATCAGAGCTGCAGACAGATCAGGTTAGGGAGGATCAGATCTTGATCAGGTCCTGTTTGAACTCTCCCGGTGTCAGTTAGGCGCCCAACATTCCCCAGCTCCATTATTTTTTTTTTTTTTTACTTTAATGCCCTAAACTCGGCCCTGTCTGCAGGGGATTCCCCGCGCTGACATCTCATCTTCCCTTAGGCTCAGGAGGTAAAAAAAAGTAAATAAAAATTGCTGAAAGATGCTGTTGTCAACGTTATGTGCATCAGGCTTATACCGAAAAAAAAAAAAAAATCCCAACCGTGCATGACGGAAGCCATATACATTCAACGACAAAACGCAAATGACTAAATGCAGCGAACCTAAGAATAGCCATATAATGTTATAGCACAGAAATACACTGCATAGAATCTTACAAACTAAATGGAGGGGAGGGAGCCCCCCCCGAGGGGAGGGAGCCCCCCCCACCCCCCTCCACACCAATACAAGCAATAAACTGTAAGGCACTCACACTATTATTTCACTCTCCATTTCTTTCAATTAGTCAACACTCTCCGAATGACATGCAGATGAATGGCTTATGATGTGCTCCTCTCACACACAACAGTGGCTTCGGCCTGGGGGTCTGCGTCTATGAGGGAGTGTGTGTGTGTGTGATGGGGGGGGGGGGTTTCGCTAGAACCCCTCTGGCCCCAACCACACCGGTCAGTCTGCAGCCAGGGGACACAGCTACAAAAAAAAAAACACGGTTGTATAGAAAAAAAAAAGAAAATGTCATCATGACTTTTCTTGTTTGGTTAAGAAACATTTAGTTTGATGAATCCTGTTAAAAGGCTAATTGAGAAAAAGGCCCAATGGTTAGAGACCAATGAATTTACATTTTACATGTATCAAGATAAGGCTGACATTGATTTTTATCTTTTCTCTTTTGTCTCTCACACTTTGTTTTAAATAAGAAAAACAAGAACGAGACCCCTAATGGAGCCGGGGTCCGGGGACACTTGTCACACAGATGGACAAATACAGAAAGAAATAATATAAAGCCGTAGCCTGCGAAATATTCAACAGCTGCCTCACAGCAGAAGTCACTTTTACTAAAATAATCAGACTTCTTTTATATTGATAATTGATCATTTTGTGATTTTTTTTTTAAGTGACAGTACTTAGATCCTGCTCTAACTACTGTATTTCTATTTTGCATTTTGTCTTACAAATATTCAAAAGTGGGTTAAATCGTGGTTTATATCTCCCCAACGTGCACAGCAAAGAGCGAGACCTGCTGCCGGTGCTGATTTGTGTGGGTGCGAATGTGTGATACTGGCACTAACCACAGGTGTAATAGCAGAATGCGCCTCATATTACACCAGGATCGGGCGCCACGTTGACCTGAATTTGGTTTCTGATATTAGTACTCTCCGACAGATCAATACAGTGGTGATTTTACATAATCATCCTTCCAAAACCCCAGAGTCCCATCCAGTTGGCACACGTTTGACAGCTGAATAAATGTGCCAGCCAAACTTGGCACACTTATTTTAGAATTTAAAAAGACAGCATCCCATAATGCATCCTTGTATTTTTTTGGTTTTAATCTATCTATCTCAATAATGCATCAAAATCTTCATGACATCCATTTTTTATTGGATTTTTATCTTCAAACACTCGTTCAGGACCATTAAAGCATTAAAAGTTTGGTTTCCAAGTGCAAGGCACGGAATGACATGCAATCCAGAAAGAGCAGACCTTGTTCCCATATTGGGCATTTTCATTTAAAAAGCCTAACACGTGATTAAGTGTCTTGCGTATGACCCTTGTTGAAAGTCATACATAATATTCTTTAAACTGCCTGAAGGAGGCTGAACTCCAAACGTGTGACGAGGAGAGCGTGAGAATCCGCCGCTGTGTGGGTCATCGAGCAAGTCAAGTGCCTTAAAGCTCCAGTAGCCCAGACAGGTGACATCATTGCATCACATTACTTCCTGCTCCATTATAATAATTATTTTACGTAATCCCTATGACCTCTGGATTTTGGATTGGACAGCTTTTGGAGAATCCTTAGAAGACGTGTGTGTGTCTCTTCACTTTGATTTTCTTCATCCTGGAGATTGGAAAGTGAATTTTCCTCCCTTGCAGGATTTTTTTTTTTTTTTTTTTTTTTCGCTTCAGTGCAAAGTGTTGCGTTACACTAAGTAAAGTAATTTTAATCTCCTAACACATTGTGGTAGCTTTCCGGGATTTGGAGGAGACCTGATTTTGAGGAAGATGAGTGTGTTGTGGTTGTTGTGGAGCGTGACCAAACACTGAGCTGACAACTGAAGATAATATTCAGTTTAACATTTTATTTAATGCAGCAAGAAATTACAAAAAAATAAATCTAAATTGTAAAAAAGAATTATATAAAAATTAGTACAAAAATATCAGCCTTTTCCATCCATTCAGCATTCATCCTTTTTCACTCCACCAAAGCACAGAGCGCACACAAGCTGGTGGTACACGCAGGGATTCATATTTACAGCCGGGACACACACACGAAAAAAAAAACAATACTGCATGAAGGTCTCATCATAGAACGTTGTAACACATCTCAGGGCTCATCGGCAAGTCCCTCCTGAAATAGCTCTGCTCCATGGGACAGGCGTACGGATAGTCTGTGGGGCTGTAGTACGGTGTGCACTCGGGGGCAGAGAAGCTCTCCTGCTGGCCCGGCCAGCAGTGGGGCAGGCAGTAACAGTCCTGGAGATGGTTGCAGTGATGCTGCTGCTGGTAGTGGTAGTGCTCTGAGGGGAGGCCGTGGTGGCCGGACTCCATCCTGGTGGGCGAATCGTAGCAGGAGGAGGAGGAGGAGGAGGAGAAGGAGTCCTGCGGCGAGTAGCTGTTGTGATCCATGGGGCTGCAGAGCTTCAGAGATTCCGTCGGGGAGCCGGGAGCCTGAAATCCGAAAAGGGAGACACAAACGGGAGGAGGATGGTGAGATGATGGATATGGACATCAAAAAACGACACTAGGCCGCAGACTGGCTGTGTGAGTGGTGTTTTTGTTTTGGGGGGGGGAGGTTCAATGGGACTAATGATTTCTTAATTACATCTTGTCAAATATTGATGTTGTTGATATACTTTCATAACAAACCAAAAAAATGCATGGGAGGCCACACTAATATACAGTAATTACTCATTCGTTGGCCTAACATGTCTTTGCTGAGGAGATTTAAGATTAATGCCAAACCTTTAGTCCGGAATTACATCATTTGACCTTTTCCGAGATTTGAGAAAAAATGGTCATTATTCTATCCTGTCCACCAATTTGTGTTTTCAATTATTATTATTTTTATTTTTTCAAAATGTGGCAGGTGCTTTCACCGTGGAGGTCTAACTTGTTGCAGATTGACTTGTTAGAATCATGGAGTGATGGCAAGAATGATGTTTTTCCATTGAATGTAGGAGGTGAAGTCTTCCAAGCACAAATTTGTGCAAAGTGCAATTTATTTTTGTTTTTTATGATTCAACAGATTGTCAGTATTAGTGGAGTAAACGTACCATTCCATGCCCATAATAATCCGCATCTGAGGACAGTCCATAGCACCAGGGCAGCGGGAAGGTGTGGGCTGGAGGCAGAGAGGACGTGCTGGTGTTGTTGTTGTAGCCGTCGCCCTGGACGTTGTTGTTGTTGACACTGTAGCAGTTGCTGGGCAACGTCACGTCCCCAAACTGCTGCTGGAGGTCGGTGAACGCGTCCCCGTGCAGCTGCATGCTGCACGAGCTGTCAGGGACCTGCAGGGCTCGTGCGCCACAGCTGTTTGCCTCCGCCGGTGTGACGTTGGGATGGGGGTCCACGTGGCAAATTGACGGGATTAAATCTAAAGAGGGGAGAGATGTGAGATGAATATCCAGGAAGTGGATGAAAGCGATGAAATGCGTTCACAGAAAAGCCGCCCAGGCACACGTTCAACACATACACCAAAGTCACTCGGGAGGATTTCGAAAATATGCTAATTCCTCAGCCCAGTCGAGCAAATGGACACGAGCTCCTTCCAAAAAGGTGCAAAGGGAGTCTCTGCGCGGTAGCAGACATTTATATAGAGGCCTATAAGTTCAGGGAGAGTGATGTCATGACTCCACCAGCCAACGCATTGGACTGTAATATGTAGAACTGCACGGGCGCATGCAAATGTGGCTTTAAAGCACCAGTTTGCGTGCAGACTGCGCAAATGTGGCTGCCGCGGATCAGGGTGGAGTCAAGCTGCGCGGCGGATTCTATATTCGGTGCAAATCACTCCACTCTGGGTCTGGATATGACTTACTTTGAAAAATGGACGGGCACAGATCCTGGAGGTCCAAGCAGCTCTGGGGCATCTGTCCATCAGGAAAGACGGGAGGAGGAAGAGGGAGACAGATTATTCGGTTTTCTTTATGAGGACAATATTGGCTTTGCATGATTTTGTCATTGAAATTCAGACTTTTCATTTGGGGTCGTTTTCCTTCCCCTCTCTCTGTCACATATATATATATATATATATATGTGTGTGTGTGTATGTGTGCCCCTGTGCGTAATTCACCGTTTATTGCTATGTCTCCCGTTTGGTGTGTAAAACATGACAGTGAGGATGTAATTGAGATAGAGAGAGTGGAGAAGGGGTGTGTGCAGTGTTGGTGAGGGGGTTTTACCGGTTTGGGCTTTTTGCTGTTGGCCTCCCGGGCTCGGTGCCTCTGCAGCAGCTCTTTGACCGTGGTCTTCACACGGACGCCCTGGTACACCCTCGGCTTATCTGGATGAAGAGAACAGCACGTCGCTCATGTTTACTAAGCACAGGACAATAACAGACAGTGTCTCCAGCCCTCTCCACCCAGCGCTGCTCAGCCCCTCCTCCCCCTGCAGCACGTACTGTGTGCCCTTGGCTTTCCTTGGATTAGAAAAAAATCCCCCCCCCCCCAAAAAAAATAATTAAATTGCCACTTTCCTCGCCTTTTAATTTATTTGCCTTACCCTTACACTTCCCTCCTGGTAAACTGTGACAAAGACACGTGTTTTTTTTCAAAGTTTGGTTCAAAGTGGGACCACTTTAGTAACACAAGCAGATTGTTATAATAAACAATAGATGGTATGAATTGTTTGCGGCACTTTGGTGTTTAAAAATGTATTTTGAGAAATCTGTGCCTAAAAGGGCAGTGTGTGCGCCCGGTGCGCGCTGCTGCTCCGGCTGGTTGCAAGCCGCCTGAACCGGCCCCAGCCCCCCCTACGCTCCCGGCCAGGGCTCGCTCTTTACGCAGGGCTCGGCGTGCCCCCTGACGCCGTCAGCCGAGGCTGCATTGTCTCCGAGGGTATGTGTTTGTGTCCCGCGACGGAGAGGCACCGCGTCCCGAGCAGAAACGAAGGAAAACCGGCATGAAATGCTTCACCGTAAGTTCACTTTTTCGATCATTGAACAAAAAAAAACGCAGGTTTAGTGGTTGGAATGAAATGGGGAGCCGGGGTTGGGACGTGTTTGCGGTCGCGAGTTAAAACTTGGACAATGGCGAGGAATGCACAAAGACCGATCGCCTCAGATCGGAGAAACAGTCGATCGCAAAAAGATCGGTGGCCAAAACTTTCAACGTGTATCTATCAACACATCGTGGCTGGTGACCGAGGGGTAAATGTGTGCCAGAGTCGGCTCCAAAGTAGTACGTTTGTTTCGGTTGCGCAGCGCCACGATCCATGAAATCAGCCATTCTCTTTACGCATGTGTGCCTCATGCTACCGTCCGTTTAAACCCGGTTAAAGAGCGACCCTCTGGGTTGGTGTGGCTCAGAGTGTGGCGGTTTCATGGAAAAATGGGAGATCGATTTCAGATTTGAGCCAGTTAATAATGCAAAAAACAAACAAGCGGCAGTTTGCTCCATTCGCTGTAACTCTATTCAAATGATCCCCTGACCCACACCCCCCCCCTCCCTCCTCATTTTGTTGAATATGTGACAGCGAAAATGCTATGGCTATTATACATGCAATTGGCCGTATTTTTTCCTATAGGGGAAGCTTGATTAGGGAAACACGGAGAACGCCTCGCATAGGTGCGCGTAATTTAGAACCGAAGGCGTCATGTAAAGTGCCCGTGGCGAGACGTTTGCAAAAAGGCGATTTGATAAGAGACGAAACCTGATCTGATAAATATTCATGCATCTAAATTCTACTTCATGGTTTGTCTTAAAAGTGGCAAATAGTGGGCCAAAATTACACAGCAGACACATCCCACCCCAACGCCGTATATTATAAAGTCCTGTTGCGCGAACGCACACCAGGCATGCGCCGCTGATGTGCCAGATTCCACAGTAACTTGGTCTTAATTAAAAAGAAACTCCGCGTAAAGATCGTCCACATGTCCTCAGACTGTGGCGAGGAGAATGTAACATGCACAGCACCATTAAAGTCGACTAAACCGCATAGGAGTGTATGAATGGGGGGGAAATCAGCCTCTCCTGATTCCACCCAACAGTCAGAGACACATGTGGGATTAAAGTGCAAACATTTATCACTCGAGATACAGTTGAACTCCGGTCCTTTCTTTATAAAAAAAAAAGAAACTCAATCTGTGATTAATTCTACGTGCACAGGGCAAACAACCACTTTTCTCCTGTGAGCACGAGACTCTGATGTGCCTTTAATTTTGCCACAAAAGATTAACATGTTTTCTATTTTCTCTTTTCTGCCCCACAGGTGAAAAAGCTGCAAAAAAAGTGAATTGCAGATGAAAACCCGACGTGAAAACTCACCAGACATGATGGAAAAGATGAGGAGAGGCTCTCTGGAGAAGACCTGTGGGACTCCACAACGTCCTTTTCTGCCTCAGCAAAATGGCCAAGAACGAAATTTGTGCAAAAGTCTTCAAAAATCGCAACACAAATGTCCCACAGCAGAGTCAGAGCATACAACAATATTGTAATATAGCTGTGGACATATAAGTTTGAGATTTTCTGCCTCCATGCCTACTATTTAAAACCCCTAGAACTCAATGATTTGACAATGATTTGATTGCGCGTTACTTTCAATTTGAATATTCAGAGGCAACCTTCTTATATCGATTTTTGGGCAAAAATCACTACGCATGGACATTCTATATGCTTCACTTTAATATAATATACCAGAATTTCACACTTTGACCAACAATAAACCATACTTTTATTAATTTTAGCCTCCTTTTGCAATATCACAGCATCACACCCCCTTATTATGCACTACAGCACTTGGTGCATTTGCGCAGCCCCGACACCACAGTCCACCCAACATCTGCCACCACACGCACTCAGTGGTCACCCTGCGCGCGGAGGAAAATCTCAAACTCATTTTTAATGCTTTATAATAGAGAAAAAGGCATTAAAGTGGGGAAGAAGTGGGCGTGGCAAAGGGCAGTAGCCATCTTGGGGACTGCAGGCCCTCGGCTCCACTGCAGCAAGTGCTCTGTGCGCACTCACCTGCTGAGGGCTGCAGGGGGACAGCGCTCCCCAGCACTTCTCCTCCACGTGCACTTTGATTCACTCTGCGTTTTAGTTTAATCCAGTGCGAAGTGACATTTTCCACTCTTTGCCATCCTGTGAGTCAACGCATAAAAACACTTTCCATCGTCCCTGGTGATTACGCACCAGATTACGCACGGTGCGAGCGCATCACCGTTAGATGACGACGAATTCACGTGTCAATAATGTATCAGAATTATGTTTTAGGCACTATTAACAGAATTTCTGTGCACAAAACACAATAGTATAGTCCACGTTGTTCACATTGGCCTTTATGAAGAGGTTATAATAGAACTTTGGCGTTTTCTTTTCATTTGCGCGTGCATGATATGTGAACAAGCGATTAGAAATGACAGAAGAACTGCTATTTTATAGTATTACATTAAATTGGCCATTTCATCCAGCTGCAAACATCTGGATCAGTTTAGTTCCACCGGCTGCAGGCTGAATGTCTCACATTAAATCTCAGTATAACTAATAATATTAATAATAATAATGATGTTACTACAGAGACAATTGTAGGATAATTATTTATGCCCACAGCTTTATTATCATTATAATTAGTGGTGATGGTTACAGGCTCTAATTTCTTCTCCATTCCTGATTGTAAATGGAACATTTCCACCAGTTTCACATGTTTTGTTTCAAATGTGTTGCTTTTAAAGCTTCTTGATGATTTCTAACACTTTTTTTTTCTAACTGCATCGCACACTCTTCATCCCTGCTTCATCTCTGCTTTCCGTTTCATCCGTGTCTGCGCTCCCTCCGCCCGCCCGCAGCTCCCCTCCTCCACCCGCTGCCTCCACCTAGTGTCCAAAACCTCCAACGTCTTTCAATAAACCCAGTTCCAACTGCTCCACTGTGTTCACTGCAGCTTTTATTCCCGAATCAAAGCATTTGCATTACAATGACAATTTGGAAATCGATATATATGTCACAGATACACATACAAATATGTACATAAGTATGAAAGGGAAGATTTACAAATGAAATTAAACTTGGAGCCTCCTGAATATTGGAACATGACAGAAAATCAGGTTGAATATCTGATATACGTTTTTTCTCAGATTTTTGATTAAAAAAACATTTAACATTATATTCAAATTATCGTGAAATGGGACGCTACACTATTGAGTAAAAATGAAAAAAGTATTAAGGATATTTAAGAGATAAAAATATCTTTGTCCACTACTATCAAGCTTTCATGACTAATGCACAATATAAAGTAAGAATATATTGTTTCTCAAAAAAAAAAAAAAAAAAAACAGGCTGTGGAAGATTTGTTCATATAATTAATAGAGTCACTGTAACACAGAGTCAATATGCAAATATCATATAAGTGGAAATCAATCAAAACGAAAGTCAAACCTCTATTAAAAACATTTTAATGCTTTGCAATAAAATCTTATTTTGCGTGTCTCATACATGAAGCCATAACAAAACATGTTTAAGTGATTGTATTGGGGGTAACAGTAAAGTCTTATTATATACATGAGAATCATTAAACCTCATTCTATTCACATGGTACAACAATCTTCCTCTCTTCTCAGGCACTTATTTGATTTACTTAACTTTGTTTAGTTTTTTTTAATCAAGTTATCAAGCTTTTCCTCATGAATCCAAAAACCACAAATAAATAGGGATTTCCTCCTCATATTGGAATGTAAACACCTCTCGGACGTTTCTGGGTCATGTCTGTTTAACTGTCTGCTTCATCGTCTTGTAGATGATGAGCCTCAGGCCCTTCAGCCAGTCAGAAGGCCTTCCTGATCTCGTAGGGCGACCAGGGACTCACCCCATCGTCCTTGGCCCAGTTGGCCGGAGCCTCCCCGTGGGCGGAGAGGGCGCCGTCGGCCTCCTCCGCCACCATCTTGGACACCAGGTCGCCGGCACCGCCGCTCATGTAAGGAGGACAGGGGAAAGCGGAGGCCGGGTAGGAGCCGCTGCTGGTTAAAGAGTGGTAGTGGGCCTCCTCCAGGGAGTGCAGGGTGTAGGGCTGGCTGCCCGGGACGGAGCACATGGAGGACCCCCTGCTGGTGGAGCGGTACTGGGACGGGCTGCCCGGGGGCTCCGGGCTGGGCATGGAGGGCGGGACGTTGATGGAGGCCAGGCTGTCCGGACACAGGCTGTCCACCTGGGACACCGGCTCTGGAACCGACTGCTCCCACGAGTCCCTCTGAGGCGCAGAGACGAGATAGAGTGAGAGAGAGGAGAGGGTGAGCCATTCATTCACATGTATTTGAATGCATGACCACAGCAGATCTATTGTTTCACAAATGAGGGATTTTGAAAGGCGCAAGTCGTTTTGGTTTCATTTTCTTCAGCCTTGGAGATATCTGTTTTCTAAACCTTGTGAATCTCCTGCCCAAACGCAGCAGGAGTGAATTTATTCCACACAGCTGATATATAAGTAAAAGCTCCGCAGATCACAGGCACATAACGAGTATGGTCCAAATCATAGACACGCCTTTGCTGCCACCTGCTGGTGGAAACTGGTAAAAGCCAAGTTCCAAAATGGAAGATAATTCACTCGGCATTACTGTACATATGAATCTGACTTAACACAGGCCTCATTTGTAAATGCAAGGTTCATTTTTGGAAATGCGTGGTCTATATTTCCTGATTAGTTCTTGATTAAGTGGCATCACTGCATGGCTGTACCAATAAAATATACTATTATTAAAAAAAACAAACACTCATGGACCATATTGCTCAGGAGTACATCATAAACTCTGTTAAACTGTTAAAAATAATAATAATAATAATAACTGTGTAAAATGTAAAATTGTAAGTATTTCTATTGCGCTTGTCACTTTAAATGCAATTATGCATCACAGAGCCGTTTCATGATGACGTCCCAGAAGCTTTGGAGGATTCTTATTGGTCTAATCCAGATGACTGAAGTAGAGTCTCTAGTCCAACTGATTTAATAATCTCTACAGCCTATCCTGCCCAATTGTGATGGTATGTCAAATATAGGAATCGAAATAATTGTGGTTTCGTTCAAATGGGCGAGGTTAAAGGTTTCAATTGTGAGCCGTCCATTCTATCTTCACCGCTCTACGTCGCGTTCAGGTTCCTCCGATTCCTACCAGGAACAGATGTGAGGACTCTCCGCTGAAGGGAGGCAGCAGGGAGGAGAGCGCCGCCGAGGGCAGGAAGGATCCTCCGGAGCTGGAGAAGGCGGCGGCGCTGCGGTAATCACCAAAGGCTTCTGGGTAATAGCTGTCGATGAGGGAGGAGTAGCTGCTCATGGCGGACGGCTCGCAGGCCAGAGATTTACCCCCCAGGCCGGAGGAGTAGACGTCCGGGGAGAACTGCTTGGTGGACGGACAGAAGTCCGAGTCGGAGATGAAGGGACGCCTCATCCCGTAATAACTGGGCAGCATGTGAGAGCCTGAGGAGCAAAAAAATGTCAATAAAATCAACATAAAATCACATCCTCATCATCTTGGCACACACCTCTGATTCTGAGAATGATAATCTCCTCTGTGTGTGTGTGTGTGTACTGCCTATAGTGCTAATAACAGTGCTGAGCGGGAATGTGCTGACAGATGAATTCAAAGGGCATTTTTCAACTTTGACTTGATGCGCAGAGTCTCACCTGGCATCTGGACGAAGGAAGGCGGACTGGCCGATCCTCCCTGTGGCAAAAAAAAACAAACAAAAAAAAAAAAAACGACAAGATAAATGACTTTGGAATCTGGATCCTTATTAGCAGTAGTTATTTCAATATCACTTATGGGAATGACACAACTGCTCATACATTTTGCCCTTTGAGGCTAGAGAAAATGTAAATTCAGCCTATTTTGATTTCCACAGTTCCCACAATTCCTGTAAATATGACTTGTATGTACGGCCATAGAATTTGAATATAACACACGTAATTACACATACTGTGAGTAAGTAAATTTCTGTATGTTCCCCTTCATATTTTCATCTACTCATCTGGTATATTATTTAAATAATCACTCAAACAGGTTCTCCGGTGAGGCTTATAATGTAACAGGTGTTTACAGTGGAATTCTATTGATATATTTAGACATGATTAATATAGTAGAGTAGATTATAGTTAGTTGCTATGCCAGTTGCTATGGAATTAAGGCTATATGTTAATACATACACGTTAATAATCGTGTGTTTGCTAAATATGATTTTAAACTCACTGTAGGTTCTTCATAAATGTACAAATTCGACAACAGGAGGGTATTTTTCCAGCTGAAATATTATCATGAATGACATTTGAAAAAATTCAAGCCTGAAAAACGTAATTTTTGGAAAAATTACAATTTGCGTTTACATTACTGCTCAGAGTAACAATTTTTTTCTGTGGAAAATGCCAGGGGGGCAAAAAAAGGATGAATTTAATATTTGTTTCATTTTCAATCCTCGACACATTAAAAGAAATGGTATATGAAGTCAGGTACAGGGTCAGAGGGGGGCGGAGTGCAGGGGCGTGGGGCGCAGGGACACGAGGACAAGGTACGACAGGACGCGCTCGTTTGCATATTGCTAGCATGAAAGAGTTGATATTAAGGCCGTGTTGGCCGGGAGGCAAGCAAATTTTGAGGGCAGAATTTGAATGCGATTTGCCAGTGCCAAGACTTCCTCATGTGGCCCAGGTATGGCTGAGTGCATCTCTGAAGGCTGCGTAGGGAAATCAGCACACTCCAGCACCGGCCAGGGAGACGGTGTGCGTGTGTGTGCGAGAGTGGAGGGATCTGTGTAAAGATTAAAGCTAGTTTCACATAAAAAACTCCTTCCCTTCCCATGCAAAACACTCCTGGCGTGCTCATAAAAAAATCTCTCTCACACGCATTTCATACTGAAAATAAAATAAAACACAATACGCACATATATTTTGTGGTAAAATTCCCGGATCAAACACTCAGTTCCATTTTTTTTTCCTCTTTGGTCTATTGCTTTTTTTTTTGTTGGCTCCCAATTATTATAATTTTTTTTGAAATAAACCTTATAATTAAGGTCATATAATTCAACCTGCCTCCACGTTTTCTACATCCCGCACCTTCATTTGTCCCAGGCCACCATCATTTATGTAACAGCGGCATGTTTGGGCAGTCCACCTTTATACAACAGCTCTGGGTAAATAGACATGACGATGAAGATGATGATGATGATGTAAGCTCTTTACGTTTCCACCGTGTTCCAACATGAGGTGACTCAACTCTGTGGTCAGAGTTTGTTCCTCTCTCTCAATGGCCTTTTATTCTCCGGCATAAAGGAGGAGCATTAAGTAACAAAAAGACAGAAGCCTTAAGTTACTGTGTGTGTGTGTGTGTGTGTCTGTGTGCGACACTGGCTCTTTTTAAAGTGTCATGTGTGTAATCATAAAAGTAAACACGGCCCTGCAGGTCAGATAAACAGGAGCAGGGCAACACAGGTGCATCGCACGGTACAATTACCCAGCATGCTCTGCGGCAGCTACAAAAATAACAAAAACAAGGCCCCTGTTCTTTCTCATGTTCCATTTACATGAAAAAAATATATATAATAATAATAACTCCACCGGTAAATAAACAGCTGAAATCTGTCCTTTATCCCACGTTAAATGATATTTATCCTGACAGGAGCCATTTTTTTTTTGTGTGTGATGGAACACATCTTAGAGGGTCTCAATAATAACTATTCAAACTTCTGGCCCATTGTGAAGCGTCCCAGATGTTGCCTGGCTTGTAATAACTATATAATTATTATAACACAGCACCCCAGGTAAAACTGTCTGGGGTTGCGTCTGATGCATTTTTTTCTTTTTCCCCTCACATTTGTCACTGGCGACTTACAATTACAGATTACAGTCTGTGCCATTGTGACTAGCCTACAAAATAGACAAAGAGAGAAAACGTCGAGTCATTTAATGCGATACCAAAGGTTGCGCAGCTGAAACCTTCACTTTAATATGTTGGAATCTCTAATAAGAGGCTCATCTACTGTAGAAACAAAACAAAAAAAACATTTTGTGCATGTTGAGATGTGTAATGTCGTCACTAGAAGCAGTTGAGGATCCTGCGGTTGTGCTTTAGCTGCTGTTATGGTCTCATGTGAGGACTCGCTGACCGCTGACCCTCGAGATATATATATATACATATATATTTTATGTGCCGATATATTTTATATTCTGTATTTTGTGAAGTTTTATCACCTTTAAAAACTGCCAAAGCACTTAATTACATCCTGTGTATGAAAAGTGCAAAAATAAAATATTATTCTTGTTATTCTTGTTGTTGTTGTTGTTATTATTATTATTGTTATTATTATTATTCATTATATTTAATAGTAGTAGTAGTATTGTATTATTAAAATAATAATCATTATTATGATGATTATTATCGTTGTTGTTATCATTAATAGTAGTATTGTTATTATTATAATAATAACAATCATGATTATTATTATGACAAGCAATACATTTATTTTTTCATATGATTTAATGATGTGAAGTCCAAATGACTGGTTCTGGAGAAACTCATTAATGCTTAAAACCATTGAAATGGATGAATTCTCTGTATCTGACGCTCTGAAAACGGGTTGGCGTGATGAATTCTTTAGTTAGCGTTGGTCTTTTCATGTGCATCATATATAAGTCTTAAAAAAAAAAGGCTGAAACCTAAAATCTTGACAGATGCTTCACGTACATGGCCCATCAGGTGATTTTAACGATCAAAGCCATAGGATAGAGTTGCTACATGTCTTCATCTGCACGCTTACACGCGTGTTACTTCTCACACGTCAGATCTTCCCCTGTAACCCTGGCCTTGAAATGAAATTACAGGAATTGCGCGGGTCCAACATCTACTCTGCACCACTGTGCATTTAATCCCACGTACAAAAAAGAGTCCACGGGACAAACACCGCACTATGAGGACGGTTCCCACAGTCCCCTGGGAGCCCGTGTGGTTGGAGGTCCACATATCTATAGAGTGGACATGCCGATGCCGAACAGAAAAACCAAACAATGGCGCGCTGGTGCTGTAAAAAGGCCTTTTGACAGGCGGTTTGTGGGAATTGAAAAGAAAAAGTCTTGCTTGTGCATGCAGACGTCTAAATCCGATTTCTCTCTGACTCTATGTGTGTGTGTGTGTCATAGTGTGCGTTTCTGGGACAAACAATGGCAGGTTTGTCTGCGGCTTGTACACAGCAGAGAGGGGGACAATGTCAGCTGGCAGGTGTGCGTGGATGGAGCTTTGCATAGGCGGCCTACTGCAGAGACTTTTTTTTTTTTTCTCTCTCTCTGTCTCCCTGTCCACCTCAACCCTCCCACCACGCCCCTGCCACCACCATCACCACCTCGGGGGGCAAGCCTCGAGGGAGATGGCGGCCCCCGTCGCCGTTTGCGGCATTGTGTGGCTGCTCCTTTGTGAGGTCAGGATGGGCCCGGGCGCCGCTTTGTGTGTCTCTCTCTCTATACACACACACACACACACACCATGTCGGACTATTTACAGATTGGCTTTGCGAGCACTCGAAGGGGGGGGGGGGGGGGGGGCAAGGGGAAGGGGGGGGGGGGGGCGGTCAATGGATCAACCATGAGATCGTTTGTCCACCAAAAAACAAAAAAAGCCAAAATGTAAACAAGGCGGAGAGATTTTTTTTTTTTTTTTTTTTTAAAGCCGACCTCTTAATTGTGTTGCTCCAACAGAATGTCAACTGTGGCTGCGCTGTTTGGTTTGGGAGACAAATGGAGTGGGGAAGAGACAAAGGACGAGCAGTTTAGAGGAGATTGTTGCTTACAGTGTATCTGGGGCCACTCGTCTGTCTGGATCTCTTCTCCGCCAGCAGATCTTTGACCGTATGCTTCACCCGAACGCCCTGGTACACTCGCTTGGAATAGTCTGCAACCAGGAATTCCACCACCCCCCGGCCAAAAAAAAATAAAAATAAAAAATTAATAAAAGTGTGTGATCACAGACGAGATACAAAATCCAGAAACGGTTTTATACCCCGGTAAGACAAACATCATATACAAATTCTCATTCAATCCCACAAATGTGTGTGATCATTTGAATGCTTCACAGTTTTATGCATAGAGGTGAATGACTCTTTGGGATTGGTGTGTAAATGTCATGGAAATTGCCCTTTTGGTTTGGTCAATGCAAATGGACATTGTTCAAAAAAGATGCAATTTACGCTTACACACACACACACACACACACACACACAGAGAAATCTTGCACACATCGCGTCGTGATATTGGCTCACCAAAGTGGGAAAAAAAAAAAGTCTCAAATTGTGTGCCCGGTGTGATTTAGGGGGGCATTCCTGGGATGCAGAGGCTTTGATGAAAAATGCAAACTCGATTATGGCATGCAAAAGCCCTTATGTAAAAGAAGCCAGATTTTTTCCTGAATGGATATTTTAGATAAGCGCCCACTTTACTTGGAGAGTGAGTTTCTTGAAAATGTCCAAGGCCAAAACGAACTCATCCTCCTGTACGGAAGTCGCATAAGGTGACGCGGATGACAGCATGCATGTGCTTCATAGTCAAAATAAACCTCTTGAATATCCCCAAATGGATTTCTCCGAGAAATAGAATATTCCTTTAGTTCTTGTCAATTCTTTTTTCTTTTTTTTTTTGCGTCACAGACGGACCCACTTCTTACACCAGCAAATCAACAACGCACACTTCTCAGTTCAAAGTCTTCACAAGCACTTCCTTCATGCAATTCAATTCAGAATAAAAATAAATAAAAATAAAAAATACAGCCAATCCCCAGTTAAATCATAACATGCATTTAGAAGAATCCTGTCACCAGCCATTATTGTGTGTGTGTGAATGAGTTTGCGTCTCACCTGTGTCCATGATGCTGCCGAGCAGTCACACCCACGCGCACTCACACAAAACGCAAGCGCGCACACACACACACATAGACACACAGATTCCTATTTGCCTAGAGGAGTTGAATCCCCGTGTGCAGCACGGCACTGAGTGGAGTGGCGTGCCACGATGGGAGCTTTAACCACGCTCTCAGGAGGGCAGGGACACATGGAACATGCCACCTCACACTGCAGTCATGAGGAGGCAGCTTTTCAAAATGACCTTTATCTATTTGTTTAAATGCAAATGTTTGGTAGGGACGTTTTTTAGACTATTTGCATCAGCAGTCAAGATTAAGGGGGTTGGAAGCATCAGGACCAGGAGAGAGAGAGAGAGAGAGAGAGAAAGGCACTGGGAAGCGGCTCCTGCACGGGACGCATCGCCCACATAACATAAGAGGGATATAAATATTGCTCCAAGTTTTGATTTGTGGCGGCAGTTTTCTCACAGCTGGTTGTACAGTTTTGTGTTTCACTTTCAGCTGTGGCTTCTAAATAAATAAACAGCCTCGACATATTCTTATAACTGTGAGCTCAGTGCTAATAGACAGATTATTTTGCATTGGCCCCCTAAAAGATCTCTATTGAGTGTTTTTATTTTCTATTCTAAAGATATGTACATTTTCCATTATAAAATATTATCTATTATTATAAATAAATTAAAAAAACCAACACAGGGTTGTCTGGTTCTTACAGTCAAGATATAAAAGGAAAACGTATGAGGTCTGATAAGGTCAATCCTTTCTTCGTATATAACATTTTCCTAAACAAGTAACGTATCAAAATAATAATCTTCACTTATCTGCTCAAGATAAAGAAATAAAACTTGGCTATATGAAGCAACTGTGAAAATGATAGAGCTCCTACAGCCATTCAGGACTATATATAATATATATATCCTTTTGGTTATATATTATTATTGTGCATAGCTGGAGGAACTTTACCTTGGATAAAGCCCGATATCAACTAGCTGCTTTTATAATACACTGGCCCAGGTCTTCTCTGTGTTGCTGATGCAGCTTTATCCTGCGTGGCTGCACCTCTAGATACTGGAAGAAGTGCTCCAACAATTTCCCCCATTAAATGTGACGGGACCTCGAGAATGAATGTCATTATCTATACAATGCGAAGTTCTAAATGTTTTTGCTGCATCAATATAAACACACTTATTTGGGAAAACCCGGGCTGTGAGTACAGGTCTGGTGTTTACAGCGCATTTCGGGGGAAAGAGTTACTGCCTTATCAATAGCACTATTGCGGCTTTCGGCACTTGTTTGATGGGATGATGTTCTGTGTGCAGACTGCTGTGTGGAGTTTTTTTTTTTCGTTTATGACTCAGAGATAAGAGGGATGCAGCTCCGCAATGCAACGGACACCTGGGACAGAAGAGGAAGGAAAAGTCTGTGCCTGTGAAAGGTTTGGAACCAATAACTGGAGTGTCGACACCAGCGTGTGCCCACCCCATGCCGGTCAGGTTTTAATTTGCTATATTAATCCATTTATTAATTTTTTATGAAATTAACATGGTCTTAAGTTTAAAATATATAGGGGGGATTGGAAACATTTGGGGGGATTTTGTGACATAAATACCCTGAAGACTGTCATAATTATATCAATAATATCCCCATGCCGCTGCTGTGACGTCACTTTTGGATGAAGTTACTTTATAAATAGATGTCATAATAACCAATTTGGTTCCTTCTTACCGAGAATTTATATTCCGATTAAAATTCTGCGTGGAGCCCCATGATCGCCCACATAACTACTCTGGAAAAACTCTTCTTTTTGGGGGGGAACCTACTAGAAATGTGTGTTTTTACAGGATTAAACCGCCTAGTCTGCTTATCTCAAAAGAGATGATAACACTTTGAATAATTCGGCTTCCAATATTAACCCTCTGAATATCTGAATTTTAAGTTATTAGATAGTTTGAGTTAAATTCAGCGTCAATCTACTGGTGTCGCCTGAACACCGCCGGATAAACGTGGATTTTTAACGTGAAACGGATTTATTCTGAGTTGTCTCAGTTTAAATCACACAGTATGTTTGTTTTGGTGAGAAATATTTGTTGTGAATAATTCGGCTTGTGTTAAAAAAGGTTTCTAAACGATTAACACGTAAGGAATCCTTACCTTCCTCATCCTTGAGAGGGCCGACATCAATGGAAGTGAGAACAACATCTCCCATGATTCAACGCGGCCCTATGTGTTGTTTTGGAATAAGAGACACCTAGCGGTGGAAAACTGCATGTGCATCTCCTGATACTTTAGAGTTAATATTATTATATATTTATTTAAACGTATTTCTTTACTTTAACATTGCATATATATAAAATACCATCACTTTTTTCTTTATTCAGTGCCAAAAAATAAAAATAAATAAGATTCGGCGAGTATTTATCTTGAGAACTGTAAACATTTAATAATAAAAACATAGTTAAAAATAAAATGATGAAATAAATATAGAATATGAACGTTAAAGAGTTTTTTTTTTTTTTGTTAATCGTTTTCATATTCTGCATCCACCTTCGAATGAAACAGTGATCACTCAGTTGCCTGTATGTGTTTTTGTGTGAAAAATTGTTTCACTTTACTGTTCTAAAATGACTCAATTAAGTGTATCAGGTTTATTGGGTTTTCTTTTAAATAAAGCAGCGACTTGTACATCCATTAAAAAAACTGTAGACTGACCTCCAGTGGAGCATTCAGTGACAGCTGAACACATTGTTCTTCTCCTCCACTAGAGGGCAGTAAGAGACAAGTGATGCCACACAAGACATGAACCCTTGGCAACACAAGGTAACCCCACACAATAAGAACACACAACTCAGAAAGATAAAACCAACATCTGTATTGTGAAAATGGAAAAAATAATAATAATTGAATATCTGCCATACATGTATATACAGTGAACGTACACATCGAGTGGAGAGCAGAGATTTTCTCTCATCGCTCTCTCATGCAGACTTGTTCTAACAGCTTTAACCTGTCGTGCTGCACTGCTGAGTCATGATTTATCACCGGGTCGGTCTGATCACACATCTCTGTTTGTCTCCAGTGTCAACAGAGGACACGCCGTGCTCTGCCGGGCCTGATTTATCTGAACTGGAAACGATTGGCCAGTCTCCGTCTGCTCTGAACGTTGCTTCATACCTATATCGACACTTTGTCAAATGTCTGTCATGATTATTAAATTCTTTCAGAAACAGAGCCAGTCATTGCATACATTTCGCATGGGCCCGGGCCCCTACTCTGTGCAGTTATGTGGGGTGACACAGTGGACGGCTGCCTACATGACATATACATTTTAGTTTTACTTCTTGTGTGTCATTTGTGTTGCTGCAGGAAAAGCAGTGTCTGCTCAGTGTCTCTTTCTCAGTGAATCACTGGCCTTCCAGCACCTGAGCCCTTTTAAGGGGTTCATTTACCGAGACAATACAGGTGTGCTGTCTTCCAACTCATTTCAGCTGATTAGTTTCAGGTGTGTTGGACACACACCTGAAACTAATCAGGTGAGCCCCCCCCCTCCACTCCCTCCTTCAGCTCTCTGCCACAGTTACATTCACCAGAAATAGTACATTTGTTCTTTTAAATTGAAAGTTTCTTTTTTATCTCAGTAGCTTGTACAATAATCGTATTTTCATTTTGTCACATGTCTGACACATTCTGATCGTTAATCCATGAGCATTGGCCACCAACTGTTTAACAACCACATATACATATATATTGTGTGTATATATATATATATCACATCAGTTTTTTTCTTTGAGTTAATTTTTTAGCTTTTATTCGAGTCAGATGTCTTTCTATGACCAATAAAATATAAGTAGGACATTATTTGTGGATAAGAATTTTAGCCCCATAAAAATGTTCAAATCACTTTTTAGAACTCCGTGTAATTCGAGTCCTAGACTGTTTACATTCTTTACTCTCTTTTTTTAGAAAGCGACGCTCCTCTGGGTGTCCTCCCTTTTCCACTGCCACCTGTTACATAACACAGAGACAACGTTGAGGAGTAACCAGACTCCAAAAATCTCATCTCCTTATTTCTCAGCGTTAGAATAGCAATCTGAATTATGCAGAACTTGTAAACATGATAACTCACTATGGATTTTCTAGCATATTTTTTAGTTTCTCACGTTTCTTATCTCAGGACCTGGTCTTGGAACGTGGAGTGGAATTTTTTCCAGTGGACGTAGGATTCAGTCTCAGACAGAGGCGGAAGCCGTATTCACTGTGGTCTATAGGGATTATTGTCATAAAATTCCATATTTTTAATCTTTGGTATGTCTCCTAGCCTTTCTTGGAAATGGCAGCGCTTCGTCACACTACCGAGAGATACTTCAGAGGGTCTGGATGATGTATTTTGCTGTGAGGGGTAATATAAATGTTTATTCCGTCCCTGCATGCCAAAATATTCACATGGCTCCGGCACTGGCGGGATAAGAATCTCACATTATTATTTAATTTCTGGCTTGACACATTTCAGTCGAGAGATCAAACGTCATTTCGGGGCCATGACGTTAATTACTCACACTCACCGCTGTTAAAATGACCAGATTGACCAAATATGGAAAATAAGAATCTACAGACACAACGAGCTAAGCTCACTTCTCCAAATATACTCGAATAACAAATATTGCAAGGCCACAGAAGTCAGCAAAGTAGTCCAATGTAAGTATTGACATATTAAAGTAGTAGGTATCTCAGATGAGCATATCGAAACCTATTTGGGTGAAAGGTAATCGAATGTTTTATAAACTATTTTTCATTAGAAATGTGCAGGAGTGAGAGTATAAGCAGGAATCTGTTCCAGTGGACGTAGGATTCAGTCTCAGACAGAGGCGGAAGCCGTATTCACTGTGGTCTATAGGGATTATTGTCATAAAATTCCATATTTTTAATCTTTGGTATGTCTCCTAGCCTTTCTTGGAAATGGCAGCGCTTCGTCACACTACCGAGAGATACTTCAGAGGGTCTGGATGATGTATTTTGCTGTGAGGGGTAATATAAATGTTTATTCCGTCCCTGCATGCCAAAATATTCACATGGCTCCGGCACTGGCGGGATAAGAATCTCACATTATTATTTAATTTCTGGCTTGACACATTTCAGTCGAGAGATCAACGAGCTAAACTCACTTCTTCAAATATACTCCAATAACAAATATTGCAAGGCCACAGAAGTCAGCAAAGTACTCCAATGTAAGTATTGACATATTAAAGTAGTAGGTATGTCAGATGAGCATATCGAAACCTATTTGGGTGAAAGGTAATCGAATGTTTTATAAACTATTTTTCATTAGAAATGTGCAGGAGTGAGAGTATAAGCAGGAATCTGAGCAGGAGGGAGTGAGAGATGGAAACATGAGAGAAACCAGACCACTGGAGTGAGGTAATACAGATAAAACTGATGAGCCTGCACCTAATGCTACCAATCACACTCTACATGATGACAATACATAAATAAAAAGTGCAGGTAAGTATGCGCTGTGGTTAGCTACTGTTTTTTTTTTGCCTCGCTTGCTCCATGGAAGTCTTCATGTCGTCATGTGCAGGCATAATAATAATAATAATAATAATAATAATAATAATAATAATAATAATAATAAAACTCATGGAAAAGGACTTGAAGCAATCACAGGAGCGGCAGGTCAATAACCTGAGGCAATGAACAGATGTCCAGAGAGGTAGACCAACAAAAAGAAAAAGGCCGGGTGCTCCAATAAGTGCAGGTGCATGGGTAACAGAAAGAAATAAAATAAAATACAAATATTGCGCAACTATTTCAAGAGTCTGGAGCAAAAACACAGACAAACTGAAGCCTCGTGCCAGTCCACCTGATGTGACCCCATGCAGGTCTTTGTGTGGTGCTCCCACACAGGGTGTGAGCCCAGCTCCCTGTACCGCTGAAGGGAAGCACTCCTCTCTACTGGCGGGGGGGTCAACCATACTGGCATTAACCAACCAACCCACTCTTTCTTTCTTGATGGATTTACAGCATGTTACACCCAAAACAACAAATCATGACACGAACAACTCTTTTGGACCGTGCGTCTCCACCAACGTCACGAAATTGGTCTTGCCTTATCGGTAGTAAGTGTTGGTTTTAAGGCCTAATGGTTCGCTATGGACAGGTACTGGCCCCATCTGAAAGCTGTTTGGCACCTGAAGTGCCCATGTCCTGTCCCGTCTCATTAAAATGATCCTAAACTTAACTAACCATGCCAAAAGGGAATGGAACATGTCCCAAACATTTCCACCTATGAGACATCCCCATAGACAACAGTGAGTCTGAGCCTCCCTGCTGCCATATCCACTTTAAACAAGTTGATGACTCAAACTCCCTCAAATTCTCAAAACTCATGGAGTATATAACGAGAGGAACCATTGTCTCTTTTGCCGCAAGCTCACATCGAGACTTGGAAGCCGCACATGGGAATGTAGACCAGGCCACCGTAGCATTTCAATATCCAAAGAATTCAAGAGAGAGAGACGCAATAAGATAAAAACACTGTCAGACGGCGACTGGAAACTGGCTCCACCATGGCAGTGTTGTAAAGGAGCGGAGCTGAGAGCTGGAGACTGGGACAGGTTAGATGTTCCATGACTTTTATTCATTGTTTTCAACGTGAAGAAAACATGCGACGAAAGAAACCCCGGCATCGGGTCCAAATGTGCGCTTAGCACCGCTGTTGAAAAGTGTGATGTCTTTGTGATGAAGTCACTGATGAGACAACCTGCAGACAACTTCTGTTTCCACTTTGGACGACACCCCGTTGGATTTAAAGGGGTCAAGAAAGATAAAGGTTGCGACCATGAAGACAAAGGAAGAATCGGACTCTCACACGCAGAAAGACTGAGACTGGGCCCCTCTGCAAACAGCTGTACAACACTACCCAAAATTACACTTCAAATAACATTAAAATTCATTTCTGAGGATGTGAATATATGTGTGTGTATATATCCATAAAATATATGTAGATTAGCTCGGGTAAAAATGAGTTGGGTACTCTTCATATTATATTAGGTTTTTAAGTAATACAATTAAGAAAAATAATGGTTTGCTTCAAATTGTAGGAATGAAAATGTTCATGTGGTGTATAAAATTCATATATTTTTTTAAACATGCAACTTCACCAATGTGGACAATCCGTTTAGAGGGAAATCTTGTGAAGGTCTAAAGTTCATTTCGGGAGTTTTTTTCCCCCTCGCTTCTTTTGCATCATTTTCTCTTTTGAAAAAAAATCTGATGGGGATGTGTCAAAAGATACGGATGAGTTTGTTAATTCAACAACAACAACAACAAAAAAGTCTTCACTTGCAGCCGCTGCTCTCGGAGCTCCTCTGATTCAAAGCAGCACAAAATAAATGTTCTTGGTCTGGTTTCGGCCTCTGGGATAAAGTTACTTTCTGTCACTCTGTGGTTTTCAGCTGCTGGATCAACCGTTTTTTTTTGGGGGGGGGGGCAGCATCACAGACAGTAAAAGCTAACTTAATAAAAAAAAAACGATCTTACAGCGGAATAACACTGAGCCCCTTCATCAAGTCCCATTTCAGCCAAACCGTTTTCATCCCAGCTGGACACGCTGAATTGTGGTTAGAAACGAAAGGAACATATTCAAATCCTCCATGATCCACTGAGATAGAAAGCAACACAACGACAACAACACTCTACCGCATGCAGCTATTGTTGTGCATGCCCATAAGCTGTAGTACACATTAGTATGTGCACATTTTTCCAAAAGGAATTAACATGCATGTTGAAGTCATGTTACTTGTATTTCTTTTTTAAATCTGCAGATTTGGGATTGTGTATAAAGAATAAATATTGAAGAAAATAAAAATGATGCAAGCTGCAGCCATGTCCAGTTTAGAATCAAATTTACAGAACTAATGAGTACCGAAAACTCTGGGTCAAATTGTCAAAAGGTTGATGTGTGTTAAAGCATGTGATCCCATCACAACTTGTGCTCTTGTGGGTGTGTGTTTTTTTTGTGTGTGTCCACTGACAAGAGTGTAATAGTGAAATCCCTGAGATCTGGGCCAGGGTTGACCCGAGTTCTCATTCACCCAGATTAGCCGAACGAGGGGATTAAAACCAGATGTTTACATTCACCCTGTGACTCCGTCGGGGCGGGGGGGGGTCACGGCGTGCGCAGACGGGACGCGCCCCCTTCCCCCCCCTTCGGTTCACAGACGGGCCAGTGAGCTGCCGGGGACCAGAGGTCGGCATGCGGTGCGGCTAGACATCACCAGACGCTGTAGCTCCGTCACAGAGACGTGAGCAGAGTGAACGTAAGAGCTGCAGGAATGTGTTAGAGCGAGACGTTACGTGCGTTGTGTTAGGTGTGTGTACAAAACGAAGGACACGAGTGGGAGGGAGACATAACATTGCACTCACACACCCAGTAAATATTGCTTCTTCGCTTGATGTGTAAATACTCATCCTGTGCTTTATGTGGTTTTTTATCTCACTCAGTAATGGAATTAAACGTCGAAATTGCGTGACACACACACATTATTTTCTTTTTTCCGATTACTGGTTGACGTAATGCAACAACCCAATCTTAACCATCGTCACGCAACCCAAATGTAATCATCACAACTAAACTCCAATCTTACTCTAATTCTAAGCCTAAAACCACGTTTTGACCTGTTTTGAGGGTGCGGACACCGGTGACCCAAATAATCCACAAACCGACGTGTGTCCCCAAAACCACAGAAAAACGTGCACACACACACACACACACACACATACACACACAGTGGCATGTTGTAGGACAGGCAAAGGAATAGGGGCAGCATGAATCCACCGGGCCACCCAGTGTCCAGCGTTTCGGTGGAGCCTGACGCAAAGCCAGAGGCCCGATCTGTTTCCCCTCAGTGGAAAAGAAGCAAAGTGCCACCGAGGACGTTGGACACGCTGATGATGATCAGCAGTGTTCCAGAGGAGCTTCGGGAATTCCACTGGAGGGCACCAGGGTCAAAGGTTTGGGAAGAACGCGACACATGTTGACAATAAATGAATCTTCATCCACCCATGAGGGATGAAAGACAGTCTAGACAAAATTAGATCGATCAATCGGCTCAATCAGTTCATACAGCTTCAAGACGAATAAATACTTTAGAATTTTGTTTGGAAAGGGCCAGATCCTCTCTGCATATTATCTAAATGTAATTTTAATTTGAGGCTAATCTGCCTTTAACATTCCAGACAAAGCTTCCTTCTTTTTCTGATTTTCGATTTTTTTTTATCACAACCGCTGATATTGCTTATCCATTTGATTTAAGAAGTAGGCGTTTAAACACCTGAGGCCCTATTGAATCGTCGATTTGCGCCTGTAGATGAGTTGGGTTATCCGACGCTATGCAGAACAGCTGGCCAGGAGAGAAATGAAATGTGGAAAGCAGCGATGGTGGTGGTGGAGGCCAAAGCAAAGTGATGTACAACGTGTGGTCCATTTGAGAAAACCTTTTCTTGCCACAGGGCACTCGGAGGCCTGGTGTCGATTTCCAGATGTGCCTTCGGGCCCTGACTTGTGTAAGGTGAGGAGTCTGCACAGCGGGCTCCTGGTGGAAGAAGCTCAAATGTTGATTCAGTCTCAGTATGCTGAGTTTTTCTCTCTTCACCGTAGCAGGCATCATTAACCCTGTCCCAGTTTGGGTTGTTTGCTTTTCCAAAAAACCCACTGGTGAACGAAAACACATCGGCCCACCAGGACTCCGTTTCATAACTTTTTTGGCCGGCAGAAGCGGACCTGACAACTTCAATTCATTTGTCGTGCAGAAGGCGCAGAGAGGTGGTCCGGTCGCTCCACTTCTCTCTCCGCATGAGCTGACACGCAGGATTCAAAAAGAAACAGAACACCCAGCGTTTGCTCAAACCACTCCTTTATGTTCTCGCCTTACCTCATGTGTGCGTGTGTGTGTTTGGTTTACTCACCTGTGCCGGACCTGCAAGTGGTCCTCAACAGGTGTTTCTGTGCTTCAACGTACGTTTGTGTGTGTGTGTGTGTGTGTGTGTGTGTGTGTGTGTAGGCACGTACCAGATGTGGCTTTAAAGTTCAGGTCATGTTCAGTTTGAAGTTGGGTTGATGCCAAATGGTCAACGTGGTGTTCAAAGTAGAACACCACTTTTTGACTCCTCAAACCTGCAAGCAAAAAAATACGGAAGTTGAAATAAACATTTTCATACAGCTTATAATTTGCAATTTGCGTTAGAGAGCTGCAGCCTACCCAGCTGCCTATGTGGTACCGGGTTGTCTAACTACACAAATGCAACAACATTAACACTTAAAATGTTTTGCCCAATCATAGTAAATCTCGCGATACCCTCCAACTTCAACTTGTGAAACCCTAAAAAGTGGGGTCATAGAGTCCCCTCATTGGGATTATAAATGGGAAGTTAGGGTTAGGGTTTTGTTGAAGGGGAGTGGCTAGAGAGATGGGATTTGGCCCCCTTGGGTTTTCACAGACCAAGACCAGCGTGTTCGGGGTCCCTAAAAACCCCTAGAGACCAACTCCCATCTCTCAATTTGTTTTTTGTTGTATTTTGAGTCAAATCATGTGTCAAAATTGACGCGCAAACACGAGGTACCGAAACAGATTTCGAACACAACACATGGGTAAGAGCTGTAATACACAGTGACATTTAAAGCCATTTTCCATCTCTACAAATACATTCTCATACAATGACACAGTACTTGCACGAGGAGGCTATTATAAGACAAACTCAAATGTTGTTCCCAGAGCATTAAAAGTGTAGTGGCCATGCCTGAGCTGAGCCTCTGAGCGGATCAGCTGTGTACGCGGCCTATCATTCCCTCATCATCCCTATTCTAAACTGGCTGTTTTTAATCCAAGGCCGCTCCTGACGTCAGCACTTTTGGAAAAGGAACCTGCACACATTCCAGAGATGAGGAGGGATCCAGACGCGGGCTCATTACGCCTCCTCCTCCTCCTCTGCACATATCGGCCAGGACAACAAGCAGAGCTCTCTGCGGACAGCCTGATGGATGGCTCAATTTGAGCTAAACCTTTTTTTCAAGCTTTTTTTACTCCAAATGGCCAAAATATGACACAGTGGCACATTTTACGCAACTGCACGAAACATGTCCCATGCGAGGGAAGGGCGTAAACACACTGATTATATATCAGCTACATCGGCTGACCCAAAAACCTACGTACAAACATGCTAAAAAGTTAGCATACCGTGTTAGCGACATATGCAAAACATTTACACCCAGCGTAGTGATAAGACAGCTGTCTTGGTGAAAGGGAAACCTCGCGGCCACAAAGAAATCACTCAATCCTTCTTTTCCATTTTTTTTTTTTTTGATATATTGCGATGCTGCTCAATCATTTTTACTGTCCTCCGTGTCTCCCCGTTTTCTTCCACGAATCACTGGGAAGCAGTGGAGCATTTACAGGGAGGAAAACCACAGTGCACAGAGAAGAACCACAGTGAAATACTGCTAAGCGACGGCGTTCCTCTACGACACGAGCCATACTGCTTTAAGGAACATGAAGTTTAATGGTGCTCTGTATAAAACGTGTAAATCTGCTCGAAAATGCTACACCAAAATCCTTTTCCACATAGCTCCACTATCTCTGCATGTGAGCCTGTGTGAAAATGGGGGCCAACATCAAAAAAAAGTCAGGCCATCTGATAATAAAGTAATAATAATAGTCTGAACTATTATTGAACTGCAAATAAATCAGTTTTAGTCACATTCAATAACTGCAAGTATGTATAGTATATATAACAGGCATTTATGTGTGTATATAAATACTTGTATGTCTAGAATTAGGTCAATTATTTGGTCCGGGCTTTAATTGATGGGGTAAACGACATTATAAGAAATCAGCATTCAATCGTAAAGCCTTGAGATGAGTATCAAATGACATTATTTGAAATTGAAGTTTAAATAGTATTTCTGTCTGCAAGGAACGTGTTTATAAGCAATTGAAAGACAAAAATCATCAACATTATTGTCGTTAAATACAAATGGTAGTGCTTCACGGCCCATGGATTTCTTACGCAAGAAAGTTCGAGTTGATGGAAAATATATAATCCTCTGGCTGACTTCAGGTTTACTACTCAAGTCATACAATGTGTGTTGAAGTGAGCTATCGTGATTGAAAAAAAATGCCCGGCCATGTTCCCTGAGACTCATATGCAGGTTCAGACCTCCATAAATTGGCCACATGTGCTGGCTGACACCAGGACTACTGGAAAATGTCACAGGTGTCAGAGGCGTTTTACTGTCACTGCTGTCAGGTCGGCTTTTCCACGACTTCCCAGAAATGCAATGGAAAGACTTTGCCATGAAAGAATGGAAAAAAAAAAAAAAAAAAAAAAACACCGCTCCAGACCCTTTTCTGATGGTTGGTTGGTGGGTTGGAAATCCTCGCATCTCTTAACAGAAAACCCTTCTATGCTCCAAATATCCCGTTCGCCGTTGCAGACAATAGCTGCGCACTAATGAGGGAAAAAGTGAAAGCATCGCTTTTAATATCTGCAGCACGTGCTTAATATCATAAATCTGTCATCTGGGGAGAGTTTGACACAGATGTGAACCTGTTGAACCGTGCACACACACACACACAAGCTGGGGTGCGTATATGCATCAGAGAATGTGAATGAAACGATGGCGCTACAGAGCGAAAAACCAGATTCCATGCGCCCCCGGATCAACTGTCCAGTGCCGTACCTGTGAGATCTCTGCTCAGATTATTTGGGAAGACGAAACTGGCGCTTTTGACGTCAGATTCCCTGAGAGGAACAGACAGTGTCCATAGCAACAGCTGAAAACAATAGATCACAAATACGTTTTTTTGGGAGAGAGAGCGGCCAAGGACCTCGTCCCAGTATTGTACAAGAATAACACATTCTTGGACATGAACTTGAATAACTCGGTGGTGAGTCATCGGTTCGATCGCGACACCACTCCAACCCCCCGCGCTGATCGCACAAACGCTTCCACTCTAATGAAACAATTTCACATATAAATATTTTTTTGTCTATGTGTGTAATTGTTGTGATACCGTTTACTGTCACTTTCATTAAAGTCAACTGCCTGTGACCGCCGATGTTCCACAGAAGAAGAAGGGAGAAAGTAACAACAACAGGCGTGTCATAGAAAAAATATTTATTTTAATACTATTTTTAAACTTCTATTAATAAATATACGCCGTCTAAGTGCCAAAGCGTGGGGATTGTATATATATATATTTTAAAACAGGGCCATCCATCCATCCGATTATCCAAAGGCCATTCTTGTTTATTACGGCTATAGCTTTACGATAAAATTGCCATCAATTACATTATATCAGTAACCTCTGTTTTAATCCCAGATAATCTGGGAGCGAGATAATAATAATAATAATAATAATAATAATAATAATAATAATAATAATAATAATAATAATAATAATAATAATAATAATGTAACTGCTGATTAAAATGTGCCATTTTTGCCACAAATACAACACAACTACAACTTCAAACTACTGAAATGAGGATTTCCTGATTTGCCATCTACAGACACAAAATCTACTGTAGTTGTTGAACTATAGGTCAAGCTAATCACAATCACGTGCTTTTATTTTTGGCGCATTCATCCTCCTACTTATAATCCCGTATGTAGCACTACAGTATATTTCCTAGCTCACGCTGCGTGGTGTTTTCACATGTGCAGGTTGCCTGAAAGGTCAAGAAGAGGAACAGTGAAACGTTTATATTTCCCCATCGCCTACAGCTTTTCCTCTTCGGCTTGTGTGACGTTATGTTCTTCGCTACCCACTCGTGCCCTTGGAAACTTTCTTTCCACTCGTGACTATAACAGGAATCAAGGATTGGATGGAAGTTTCCTTTAAACTCGACTTTTACTTTCGGCCCTTCATTACATTTTTTGGGTCCAAAGACGCAGCTGCTGGCAGGCAAATGAAAAAGTCGAGGACACCCGGGTGTCTCGTGAGGGTTTGACGTAACCCCCCGTTTTTTTTTTCAAAATATACAAGTAATATGTCTTTGTAAAACTAAAGGGATTTAAAGAGTAAAGCAAAAAAAACTCTCAGGGGAGTAGGATGAATGGAGGATGAAGACCAGGATACTAGACTCAAGTAAGAGAAATATGCCTGTGAAGAAATGATATAAACCAAAGAAAACATGACCTGTGTGCAGACTTCACTCAGTCCAGGCCTGTAATCTATCCACATGATGTCACATAGTTTCCTGGTTGAATAAAGGACCTTCAAAAAATCAACATTTATCTCTGCTGAGGTCAATCTTGATCTTTGCGTCATTAAAGACCGTCTTTATCTACCAAATACCTTCTTTTTTCTTTTTTTTTTTAACTCTGTTCTGTGACCCCGGGGTGTCACAGAGACCTGCAGAGATTTACCTTATAGTTGAGTGTTCTGTTTAGAAACAGCGACGTTAATGGGATCGGCTGCTAGGATACAGAGTGCTGGGCCATAAAAAAAAACTTTTTTTTTCTGAATGTCAGCTCTGCTCTTTAATGTAAGTGATACTGCAGAGCAGGTTAGGAGGGCTTTACTGGAAAAGGCTACTTTTACACAGTGGATAACCGGTACCATACTGGGTAATTGTGTTTTTGTTTTGTTTTTTTACCATGTGCACATGATTGCACATGTGGCAGGAGTGTCTCGTTGCGCAATACGGTTTAAGTGTTTTAGAGAGAGGTTTTTGCGCAAAGGGGCCTGGCTACCAGTTGCACAAAATATATGATATTGGATGCAATACATATGAAACGTTTTTGTGTTACTCACACAGTGTCGCAGGTGGCTTCGCTCACTCATCAGCGGCGGGCGATGGAATCCTCACACCTGCTGTAACAATAAATCACAGCTCAGCTAAATGTGTCTAATTTCCGGCTTTATTTTTGATGGAACTCTTGTTTGGGATTCAGCTTGTGTCCTTGTGTGCTTCCTGCTGTGTGATTGTCTACCTCGCTCTGATTAGTTTCACCTGGTCCTCATTATCCTGCCGTCCTTTGTGAATTGGGTCAATGTCTATGTGTTTCCTTCTCACAGGGACACTTTAATTTTTTTTTTCTTAATTTGTACCCAGTGCCACGCGTTCAAGCAAATTTTCCTGAATATTTTAGTATTCCCGTTTTTTATATATATATATATATATATATATATATATATACCCAGAAATGTAAGTTTGTTTTTAAGACATAGTCACATGCAGGTTGCCGTAGGACAAACTGCTTTAACACAAATGATAAAAAAAACACAAAGTACCGACTTTCTCTTAGATCTTTGGTATAAACTTACCAAGATTATAATTTGATTAGTGTCAAAAAGCTTTTAGGTCTAAAACTGATGGCCATTGCAGAGACACAAATATGCACGCCATCTTCTAGCCAAAGTTTTACTCGTGCCTGCAGAAGTGTTCCTTGGAGGACTTTGAAGGCTTTCTGGCCTGGTGACACTTTTTTTTTTTTTCGCAAATGAACACCCAGAGTCATCGAAACACTTCAAAGCGGCGGCGTCCTAGCATTTCTTCCTCTGACCGTCTCCAGGCCTCTGGCGCGCTCGCCGACACGGACGTGACTCTGCAGCCAGGCAAAGCTGCGCGGCGCACGAATGTCGATGAGCGAAGGAGCGAAAAAAAAAAAAGCCAGACAATCCGTAGACCTGCTGATAAGATACCATATAAGGCAGCGGTCTGAGGGAGGACACGGCAGGGAAACCCTGCCAAAAAGGAGGGAAAAGCTCTCACACACAATCTCACTCAAACTCCTTCAACACACACACACACACACATTTCCTAGAAGGTAGATGACGCCACACAGACGAGTAAGTTTATGTCCAGAAAATACCAGACTTTACAGAGTGACAGCCCGACTTCGCGCAGAGTGACAGATTCCCCCATGAGTCACATGGGCAATGAATCAAGTCTACATAAGTACTACGAGTACTTGGAGTATTGCAGTACCTCATGTCTGACTTACTTTACAATAAAAAAAAACATTTGCGGTGTGTTTTTCGAGATGCTCCGAGGTGGAGCAAGTGGTTTAAATATCCAATATGCTTTCTATCAAATTCGGCTGATAGCGCTTCTCGGTACACCAGCTGTGTGTGTGTGTGTGTGTGTGTGTGTGTGTGTGCACGCTGGAAAATAAATAAATCAGGTTTTCATACACAGCCCTGGCGCTGTATACGGAAACAACGAGCGAGGGACTCCAAAAAACAGAACAACGGGACTTCTTCACTCTGGAGGGTCCTGGAGCGGGGGGGGGGGGGCTTCCTCCCGCGGGGGGGGGGGGGGGGGGGGGGGGGGGGGTGCGTGATCTCCGACCAGCAAACGGTGTGTTTCCATGGTAACAGACGGTTTTGTAAACTATTTCTATCTATACGTTAGTCTTCTATATGTTTCTATTAAAAGCAGAAAATGGAATATGAAATATTAAATACATGAAAATGACAGTTTGAAGATTAAAAAGGAGAAACTAAAGAAAGACGTACCACCGTTGTCAGTGACTCAACAAACACATGGAACTACTTTTCCCCCTGATGGTACGGGTCACTTTACGACACACACAGAGCCTTTTCTTTTAAAATAGTGTGTCACACGGGTTGAAAGCCTGAGATGCAGGCCATTAAATCAGAAGTCAAGGTTGTACAGTGAGCGCCGCGCAGGCGCGAAAGGTTTGTTTCATTATGTAACCGAGTGGATGGCTCGACCATGTGTTGCTGGGCAGGTGGGTAGATACATCTTTGCTGCAACCGGATTCTCAAGCCTTGTAAAAATCTAAATCTGAAAAAAAAATAATAATAAATAAAAAAAAATAAAAAGATTAAATTAAATCAAATATATAAATAAACTACTGCTGGAATTTTTGCAAATGTTAGCCATGTTATCCTCAACTGCGTTCCGTAAAAGGTTTGTATGTATGATTCTGGAGAAACTGGGGAATCTGTGTCGTTTTTCTTGTGAGTGGTAGGATGAGTCCTGCAAAAACAAAGACAAAAACTCAGTGGAGTGGAGAAAGTCATCCCAACATTGAGCCTACAAGACTTTTATGTGTCATGCGTAATAACTGTGGTATAGTTTGAGAGCTGCTGAAGAAGCAAACCAATAATTGATCCGTAACTCACCACATATATTTATCCTATTCCGTTTGCAACCATGGTAACGTGCGTTGACACTGGAATGCGAGTGCAGTGATTTTGCTGTACTTATACATATACACACACACAACATCATTATTAAGGAGAAAATAAAATACATCGGTAGTTTTGTGTTTTTAGGTTTCCACAAAGTCATAAAAAAACGTATTTTCAAGTAGTATTTCACCTACCGAAACATTTTTACATTCCTTGTGGTGTAAATGTTATATCGTGTGCCAAGGGACACTGGGGATTATGAAATAGTTCTCCAAACAATGAGCATGTGAGTCTCCAGTGGCCACAGAATGCCTGGATGGAGAAAAAACAACAGTAAAAACGTGGTAGAGGGCAACAAAAAAACTAACAACTCTGGCTAATTCCTACAATCCCTCCAGACCAGGGTTTTTCAACCTTTTTGGAGGCACGGCACATTTTTTACATAGAAAAAAAAAAAAACATACCGGGGCACCAACCAAAAATGTTACAAAATGACTCATTTTGGCTTAATACAGAATATATAATGACATTTGAGTCTCTAGACTTGTTTATACTCACTCAGTCTGAAATCTGGGCCTGCTTAGAAATGATTTGCTGTAATTAATATTTTTGGACCAATTATGTGAAATTGGATCATTCCCCAAAGCACACCTGATGATCTCTCAAGGCTCACTCGTGGCTGAAAATCACAGCTCTAGACAACCCCCTCACATGTTTACCTCGTCTGCCTCCTGCATCACTGAGGAACATCACGTGAATCCCAGGAATTTACACTGGAATGAAGGCTGGATTGTTCCTCGTCGGCCCCCAAAAAAAATTGGCTTTTCCCAAAAAAAAAAAAAAAAGGCAGAGAACAGAACGTGTTCCCTGCCTGTAGTGGAAAGAATCAGACACAGAGTGAAGTGCTGAGAAGCTCGTTAGAAGAGTAATGGAAATGGACTGGAGGTTGTAGGTATTTTTTTGTTCGTAGCTGCCATTAGCAGGTATTTGGTGCCGTGCGGCCACCGGTGGGCGGACACGTGCCGAGCTCTGGAAAAGGGAGAAATCCATATTTTTCAGATGGCTGTCATCGCCCGTGCCTCGGTTCTTGGAAAAATAACGGAACAAACTGAACGACTGCAAGATGTCGGCAGCATATGGATGGCCAGTAACATTACCCAGGTCCCGGGGTCACCCTCTGAGTTTTTATGTTTAACTATTATTTTTCTACTTTTCTATAAAAAAAAAAACAAAAAAAAAACGAATGAATCTGGCAAGGATGCGATTTGTGTGGAATATTCCATTGAATCCAAGCTTCTCCATTGATTAGGAATGTATGACGTGTATTAGTCAGGCAGGAGTGTTTTATTTTTCCTGGCAGCGAAAAGCTCTGCACAGCATTATCACTCTGCTCCGAAAACCGCCGTATCCGGTTCGCCTGAAATCCCCCCCCTCCGGCCAAGCAGGTCCAACAGATAAGTCCGAAATGTAAACAAGTTTTAAATGCATTTGCAGAAGCAGAACGCTGCAGTAAAAAAAAGAAAAAAAAAAAACGTTTACGAGAATTTCTGCACCATTGTCCTTTAACACCCTTGTGCCATCAACATAATGGAAGCGGAAAAACAAACCAACTTAGGATTATTGCATGTTGTTTTGCTGATTTTCTTTCACCCCACTGCCTTCTTCTTCTTCTTCATGGCTCTACAATGCACCAGAGGCCAAAAAGCAACAAATTGTGGCTCTGCGTGAGGGAATAGATTAGCTCCAGCTTGCTCATCATCAAACCCCCATAAAATGACACTGTCGACCACCACCCTTGTGTCTCCTTCGTCAAAGATTTCCCGCAATATTAGCGAAAAAAAACAAGTGGAGTTACGAAACAGATTTATGCAACACAATGCTTTTAAACAGCCATATTTGAATCCTTTCCTGATTCAACGTGGTTTATAGATTCCAATGCACAAAATAAGAAAAAATACATCTTTGTTCACCTGGAGAAAACATCTGTCTGCAGAGGAGGAGGAGTCTTTACGTTTGTGAGTTTGGAAGTGTAAATATACCTACAAGGGACACAAAGAAAGGAGAAGATCCAGCAGCTGGCATCAGGGAGCACATGCAACTCAGAACAACTTCCTGACTTAAATCATGACCTAACTGTGTCACATGGCTAATTTGACCAATTAAAAATGACTAGAAAATCAAAAGAACAGAATTACCACAAGGGGGAGGAAAGCATTAATAATATGTATGTATATATATATATATAATTAATTATTACTTTCAGCAGCACTTTTGTTTTGATTTTTTATAAATTATATAATATTTATTATATTATTCAGCATTATATGGCATCTCTTTAGTGAAATAGCACACAGCTAATGATTCCTTTTATGTTTATCCAGAAAAAAATAAAAAAATAGCTATGGGTAAATTCAAGAAAAGCACAAAGCTTTGGCTGCAGCAGTAATCATCAAATCAAAGAAAAAAACAACCCCCCCACCCAAAAAACAAAACAAAATCAAAAATTTAAAAAAATCAAACGATGAATAAACAGATGTATCCCTCAGAGGCCGCTTGCTGTGACCGCACATGTTTTTCCTGGAAAGTCGGTGGTGGTCGACTTTCTTGAGTGATGCCCCGTTGGGTTGACCAGGCCTCTTTAATCATTGGCAGTGATTTAATTGGTCATTTGGAACCTGCTGATGGGGGATATCGACATATTTCTGTCACAATTAACTATTTAGCTCAAGGCATTTCCAAGTAAAAGTTGCTCATCGAGTGATTTTATGTGATTCTGGACTCTCTCTCTCCCGAAGGGTTCGGTGCCCTCAGAAGAATCCTGAGCGACCCAGAGTGAAGAGGAGTCCGTAAATAAGGTTTGTACAACATTAATCTGGCCCATTAAGTGGAAACGCACCAATCAGAACATTTTGTCTGGAGCCACAATGTGTCTCTGATCTGCTCCACGGGCCCGTTTTGGATTAAAATGAACATCTGGGGCTAAAACCAAAGCCTCTGTGTGGCGCACAATCCAGACTTGTGTACTCCAAAAAAACTAAAATGAATATAATAAAAATATGTTAAAAGTTGATGTACAGGCGGAGTGCTGACGCAGTCTATTCATTCATTTCAGCACTGAGGGCCTTCTCTTTATTAGTATGGTGTGTGTTTTATTTTGAAGCGGAAAAGTTCACAGTTGCAGACTATTAAAATAACTTGGCCACAAACTTTTTTTTTTCTTTGTGTAGGAGCAGGTGTCATCACATGTCCTGTTGGCGAGAAGATGACTTCTGAAATATCTACTCAACTTTAAAATATCTTTTCATGTTTTATTGAGCCCAGCTTTTGTCATTTGCTCTGCATTCAACCAGGAAGTGGGCTTAAAAATCACAAAAAACATCAAATATCAGTGTCGGACCTACACAGTGACAAAAAAAAAAAAAGCTGCAGGATTTTAAAACACTGAAATGTTAACGAGTTTATTGACGATGCTTCGAACATCTTAATTCCTCACAGAAGCCTCAGAAACAGCTCTGAGGATATTTTTTAACCATTAAACTATTCCTGCTCACTTTTATAGTGAAAACATATTTGAATGGCTTATTCCTTTCTTAAAGTAAATACAAAAAAAACATGTTTGTATTTGCCAAAGACTAATGTGCTTTAAATGGAATAAACTTAAATATATTCATGAAACAAAGAAGAAAAAAAACTTCAGACAAGCATTATTCTTCTTCTGACATTTTATTTACATTTTATACTCATACAAAAATGACTATTTTCTTGTATTAATAACAACAGGACTGCAAAGAAGCCAGAACACTAGTAAAGATTCAGAACAACCATGAACCCGGAAAAAATACAGAGTGGTCTTGTCAGTTTTTTTTTTAAAGCCAGCTGGTGGAATATGATCCAGTTAAAACACTCAACACCACAAACAGATCGGTTCTCCCCATTCAATGTGCAGGTTGCATTGCATTCTGGGATGTTTTTTTCTTTTTTTCTTCTAAAGTTTGAATACAGTATCAAAGACACAAAATACAACATCTGTTTCAAAGCAGGTTGTAATTGAGTAGCCTACAGTATAAAGATATGCAACATAGTATGCATGTATATAATGTATAGTTACATATATATTTA
>JAFBJU010000536.1:97328-177060 GCA_016785305.1 Colistium nudipinnis | reverse complement strand
ATACACACACACACTGCAGACGGTCACAAAGTGAAGACTACTAAGGGCCCCCAATTTCCAAGACAAAGCTCTATTCACATTTAACAAGAATATCCAAAGGTGCCATGAAACAGCATCCATATAAAAGTCACCAAAAATATATATGCCATTATGAAGAGCTACCATGTTTGTTTTTTTTTTTTTTTGAAATTATACCAGAAGGACTGGAAAACATATACAACATCGAGTGTACATTGAAAAGGCATGTCCTGTATATAATCAAGATATTGTTTGAAACATTGCACATAAAAGGGATAAAAAAAAAAAAAAACGCACAAGAAAAAAAAAGAAAGTGGGCATGCGGAACAAGACTTGATGAAGGGTCACGGACAAATAAGGCCTTGACGGAAATAAACCACCGGCTGGAGACATGCTCTCCACGTCACACGACAATATGAACATGCTTCACTTCAGAAAAACTGAAAGAAAGGAGCCGGACACACACACACACACAACCTGGTTTCTCGTTTCACACATCACACAGGATCGCTGCCTATTTGATGCACCTTTAGTCACATTTGAATGAAAAAACAATAATTATACATTCTTTTATATTTTTATATGTATGTGTGTATATATATATATATATATATATATATATATTGATATTTATACGTAAGTTGTCATTCCAAAGACAAAATGAAAACTTTTAAACACCACCTGTCCATTTATTGCACACCATCGGTTCACAAAAATATTTTTGGGCACTTTGCGTTTCGACAAACAGCAGCATTTCAATATAAAAACCTTTTGAATACAGACACGGAAAAAAACACAAGGGATGAAAAAGCGTGACGTACAAATGGAGAATATAAAAACTTTCTTTTTCTTTTTTAATTTGAATATTGTGCAACTCGAGTTAATAGGTCCGTTTACTAAGGCTAGCCTCTTAAAAAGCACAACATCATACAGTGTTTTCAGGGGCCGAAAACAGCAGGGACCCCCTTTTTTTGCTGAATAGCGTGGACCACTTGAAATGATTATCTCTCTATTTTTTATTATAATGTGCAGTTTCTGATTGCCATGGCAAATCCCCCAATTACATAGAGGACATTTGGTCCTGGAGGTGGGAAAAAAAAGCTTCATATGTGCCCATTTATTTATAATAAAAAAAAGGGCCATTGGCACAAGTTTGAGAAAGTGACTGATGGGATGGCTCTCAGCGGGTTTTAAATGATCAGGACAGGGTCATATCGACGCCCCTTTTCACAGCAATATTAATCTCTACATTTTACAATCAACCCTCGGCGTGAGGACGTGCAGCCTCCTGTGCTAATCCAAAGCGTGGGCCATTTGAGCTGCTTTCAGGGAGGCGGAGAGGAGACCAAAAAATTCAAAAGAAATCTAATGATTTCACTCAACAAGAAACCCATTCACAGTCAGTAGCATTCAACTCGTGGCTCATCACCACGCGTATCATTATCTCCTTAAAAAATGACAGGCACAACCAATGTCCGAGTACAGAGCACAACACAGGCACGACACGGGTAACCGCAGCTGGAAGTTTAAAAAACAAAATAATCTGCCTCAAAGTCAAATAAAAGCTAATTATATTAGTAACATCGGCGGTGAAGAGGTTGAAGCAGAAAAGCTCTCTTCAAGCACAGCATCATTAAAATGATTAATAATCATTCAACTCACATTTTTTTTTGCATTCACATACTTATACGCTCTTGTTGCTTCTCAAGCAATATCGTAACAAAAAGTCTACATCTGTAATCTGAGCCATCACAGACGGCCACCATAATCCGTCAGGATTACTGCGTGCTTCCCTGGCTGCAGGCGTTCAATTTTTTTTTATTATTATTATTTTTTTCAATTTTTTAGTCAGGGACATTTTTTTCCAGTCGTTTTTCTGTTTGGGAAAATTTAAGTAAAAAAAGAAAGAAATGCTGGTGGGTCATCCACACTTTTGGCAAAAAACATCATATTCTGGGTTTATAACCCAGAAAAAAGGGATAAAATGAAAATAAAGTCACGGTGTACCTAAATTAAGCATGAATTCAACAGTCATGCAGCGTCTTAGAACATCAGCAGTGTACCTTATTTAATATGGACAACCATCGTTATAAATCTATATTAGATATTCATATCTAGGATGAGATGCCCACATTATCACATCTTATCTGGGACAACAACACTGCAGATTGTGACTCTCAATTTAAAAAGTTTTATCTTTTCCATTGAATTTGGTCATATTTGTTTGTTTTGATTCACAACCTAAATTGGACCTTAAAAAAAAAAAAGAATTGTGATAGATCGGGGAGAAAAAAATCATATGCCGCACAAACATCTAAAGGGAATCCTCTGTCAATACAATTTCAAGTCTTAAATATATATATATAGAAAAAAAAAGAAAGAAATGTACTGTCTCTATATTGATAAAAAAATGGTTTGCACATACGCACACCTGACATGTTATTTCACAACACCCAACACAGCATTCAAATAGTAAAACTACAGTACAAGCTATTGCAATATAGATAATATTGACATTTAACAGTTTGCCTTTGAGTGACGGCACTGAAGGAATAACAGCGTGTCTGCCCACACACACACACCAGCAGAACCACTACAAATGAAACACAAGTTTTTTTGTTGTTGTTGTTTTTCTTCTGTTAAGCTCAGTTTGCAGACTTGATTTGTCACCATCTCTTCTTCTTCTTCTTCTTCTTCTTCCTCTAACTCTGTTAAAACGAGAACTCAGGCACTTTCCAAACACGGGGGCAAGGCTTGGATTGAACACACCTCAAATTGGCTAAGACAGAAACGACTTAAAAGTTAGTGCTGCAATCACGTCATATGGGAAAAAAAACAAAAAAAAACATGCTCCTTAAAAATTTAAAAATACTTTTCACTTTTAATACTCTTTTGAAATTCACCTTTGGGGAGGGGCTGCACCCAGAGTTCATCACCTATTGTAATCTCAAATTATGCTTTTTCTGATAAAAGAAAAAAAAAAAAAGAGGAAAAAAATATTTTACTTTGCTGGATTTGATTTTTGGCGTAAAAAAAAACAAAACTCAAATAAGTGCATCCGAGTCGCATTTGGAAAAGCAACACTAAGGCAACTGAAGTCTCCGGGTAACTTAATCACGGCTCCTCAGCGTGAAGCCGCCAGATATTCCCATATGACACGGCTGCAAAAGAAGACATGACGAGTCGAGCACAAGACTCGGATCATTCGATGGTGATAGAAACCAGCTCCTTGGCCAGGGCACGCTGCTGCTGCTGCTGCTGCTGCTGCTGCTGCTGCTCCTCAAAGTCCACGGGGGTCTCCTCCGTCATAGCCGCCGTCTCCTCCGTCATGACGTCCATCTTCAGGGAGGGCGGGGCTTCCAGGGGGTCCAGGGGCTCGGGCGACAGGAAGCCAGAGGAGCTCTCGCAGTTCTGGGTGGAGGAGGAGACCTGGGAGATGACGGGCATCTGGACCGAGGAGGAGGAGGACGAGGCGGCGACGGTGGTGGGGGCGGAGGCGGAAGTGGAGGTGCTGCCCGGGTAGACGGAGTGATGCTGCGCCTCCTCCAGCTCGTACTGGACGCCCAGCACCTCCTCTTCCTCCTGAACCTGACTCAGGTAGTCGGGCACGAGGAAATCACTGCAAGGGGTGAAGAAGACACGTCGAGTTACGGTCCAGAATTTCACAAATACATACACATGGCTCAAACAGGTCCAGTGTGTTGATCTTGTGTACTAGGGATACACAACTCTAAGAACATTTGTGGGAAAATGAAACTGGACAAGTGAGCTCTGCCATTCTGGCTCAAATTGTGGCTTTACTTTTTAAAATGCAGTAAAAACACTTCATCTGCAGTACACACACACACACTCACACACCTATAAAACATTGGAGTTAATGGGAAAAAAAAGAAGGGTTGACTTAATTAATAATAATAATAATAATAATAATAATAATAATAATAATAATAATAATAATAATAATAATAATAATAATAATAATATAAAGATACTCCATCTGTACACTGTGATCAGACTTTTTGGGCTGGGCTGATAAAAACAAGCCGCCCACTCCATATTTTCTTAGGGAAAATCCATTCATATAGAAACAGAAAGAAAATGATCAAAGTTGTGTTTCCTACTGATTGTATGATTTGAATTAATTTATATTTATTCTGTATACCTTGCTGGTGGTATTTGCCTTTTCCGCACAATAAAGGATGTTAGAGAAGTCATTAAGCATTTTAGAAAATTGCCTTGTTCGACAAGACTGATCATCTCTAAAGTTCACAATTACTGTATCATGTTAGAAGAAAAAAAATGGTGATCACCAATTAATCCAGCCAGGACAAGATGAAGTCCTCGCAATGATTTGACATTTCAGTAAAAATGTGGAAAAAACGAAACCAAAATCAGGTTCACTTGATCTGAGCATTACAATCATGGACAGTCATCTCAAACACAACATTCTACACAAGTGAAAAAACAACTCTCAGGTATTAGATTCTTAATGGTAGTTATTTTCTGATCCAGGTGAGATCTGTAGTAAATGATGGGGGGGGGGGGGGTGTCGGCGCCCCCAGACTCCTCACCTGCTCTGGAAGTAGTTTGCTAGTTCAGACGCCTCATGGTTCAGGCTCCTCAGGTGTACAATTAAATTGCCAGAGTTGGTGAACATGGCGCCGCACGTTTTGCACTCGTAAATCCGCGGCTTGCGGATTATGTGTCGGGAGACCCTCATGTGGTGCTTATATTCACCGAAGGACGTGAATGTGGCGCTACAAATCTGGCACCGGAAACAGCGTTTACCTTCGTGCTTCAGCCGATGCATCTTTAGGGAGTAGGCCCGTGTGAACTTTTTCCCACAGCGGTCACACTGGAAAGGCTTAATGCCTGCGGGGAGAGGAGAACATCAGAAAATCGGAAAAATTGAAAAATGCAAATGTGTAAAGTAGCATTTAAGCATTTATGTGTAAGTAGTGTAGTTTAACTACAATCAAACCACAAAGTCAGCCGCAACTGTTTTCCAAATCAGTGTTCCCCCAGAATGCCTAGTAACAAAGCGCCTCTTCACGCACCCCTCACTAAGCTACATGCAAGATGTTGGAAAGTGAAGCCGGCCAATGTTATTCAACCTTTTATTTAGATCGCCATCATGTAATTCAGAACGAGAATTGAAATAAATGTGTTTCACTACAGGTCTCATTACGTTTATATTCACATTTAGTTTTAAATGTGCAAAGGGTTAAATTGAGCAAAATCCTGAATTTGTCAGTCCAGTGTTCATTTTTTGTGAAAGTGTTCATTTGATTCGAAACGGTGTGCAAATAGACATTTTCAGGCTACATTTTGAATGATAAAAGACATAGTTATATATTTCTTTGGCTTTCCATCATGTTGCATCAGTTAATCGCAACCATGTTGACTCATGCTTCATTTTCATCTGGCAAATCTTTCCCCGAAGCATCATCATCTGAAGCAAATAAAAATGCTATTATTTTCTCATTAGCTAAACTGATTTGTAAGTGAACATTCTACATAAACTGAAGTGTATTCATTTCTGCAAAAATAAACATTTGTTCTGATGTCAGCAGGTTTTGATTTTCTCCTCGAGGCTACAAATACTATTTTTGGAAACTTCCAAATTACACTTAGTGTCTGATTCAATTTGACATCAGAAATGTCAGATTAAATCCAACAGTTTTGTCATACGAGTCATTTCTGATCTAAAAATACACTCAAGTAAAGACTGAAACCTCTTCCAACAGGCACACTTTCAAAAATGTCCTCATTGCTTATACATGCTTTAAACTTTTTTTTTTTTTCCCCCTTCCTTTGACCTTTTTAGAACACTCACTCACAGTTGATTTAATTTGGAATTAAAACAAAAGAAAAATATTATACCATTGATTTTACGGCTAGGGGGATAAAACTATGATAATAATGTAGTGTTATGTAAAAAATTGCATACTAAATCCAAAGAGAGCTGCATTGATTCTGGCCTCCAATAAAAACAAAGTGAGTCGCTTACAAAAAATCTGAGGGTGTGATATTTATCTGTGTTTGAGGCTATATCGGCTTATACTCACAAAAGACATCATATCTCTAAACTTGCACAACACCAGTCTGACTCCCACTCTTGTTGATATGAGTCAAAAAGCTGTTTAATTACATTGAGCGTGAGTCAGTGTTGTGATACCACACACAAACACAAACACAAACACACACACACACACACACACACACACATATTCACACAGACTAGTTGTGTTTCATTCCAAAGTGTGATTTCCTCATTTCAACCCACCGGAGTGTATGAGCATGTGCTGCTTCAGGTTCTGAATGCGTGTGAATCGGACTCCGCATGTGGGACACTGGAAGGGCCGGTCGGGGCCGTTGGTGCCGGGTCGGGCCGAGGGGCTGATGTACAGGTGGTAAGGATACTGAATACCTTCCAACCTGAGGCGTCAACAAAAAAAAAAGAACATCACTTTAAATGAAATAGTGACTAAAATATGACTCTTTGTTTCCTCGCATTAAAAATAAATAAATACGGTAATTTAAGGCTCGTGGTGGAAACTCCGAGATGTCAGTGACATGCGTCTGTTTGATCTTTGACATTGAGACTTGAGTAGCTTTTATTTAAAAAAATCCTTCCTATCCCATTCTGTCATCTCTAGATTTATGACCTAACCAGGCGTAGATCAAACACGGTAATGAGAGTTGACGTCTATACGTTCTGCGACTTGCCCCGTTGCAAGTCCCAACTAATCCCTACCTTTCGTCATCTTCGGCGTGTCCTCCGGCGTTTGAGGTGCTCTGCATTGACGGCATTCCCTCAGACACTCCCTCATCCATCGACCCTGAAAAAAAAAAAAAAGACAAAACCAAAAATTTGAATTCATGTGTTGTTGTTTTTTTGACGAAGGAATAAAGCACAGAGCCAGTCTGGCTTATACTGTACATCTCTGAAGGCTAATCCCTTATTTTAGGATTGATGCTGCTGCATAATAATCCACTGTGCCGCCATTCATCACTTTATGGAAAAAAAATAAAAATAAAATAATGACCAGTGTTTCCATAGTAATTTTCATCAGCACTCGGGGCCAGCAGACAATAGAAATTTTCCACTGACACCAGTACTAATAAAAAAAAATCCACAGGGGAAGATTTGATTGCATGTCTCACAAAGCCAAACTGGGTCAGGACACACATCCTATTGTAAAAGTGACAGACTCTGTAACACTGACACCTAGATATGTCTTTATACCTACACCCATGTAACTGATGGTGGACTGTATAATAATAATAATAATAATAATAATAATAATAATAATAATAATAATAATAATAATAATAATAATAATAATAATAATAATAATTGAGTTGAGATTTGAATTTATAAATATAATAAGGAGACCCACCTATGGAGGAGGACTGTGGACTGATGAGGAGCTCCTCCTGGACCTGTTCGCTGCCCGGCACCGTCTGCTGGTCGCTCAGCGAGCTCTGGGAGGCGCTGACCGGCTGAGAGGAGGCCTCCTGCACCTCCTCATCGCTGAGCCGCTCCACCTTCACCCGCACGTCCTCCTCCCCGTCCGGCTGCACCGGCGAGGAGGAGGACGCCGCCTTGGAGCTCTCGCACGTCAGGAAGTCGCTGAGCCGCCGGCCCCCCACCACCACCACCTCCGAGGCCCCCGGAGCCCCCTGGTCCAAACACCGGGGGCTCTCCAGGAGCTTCGATTTGTCCGGGTGGAACCTGCGGTCGATGCCGAACGGGAACGTCCAGGGAAAGGCCAGCGAGGACTCCACGGGCTGGGCCGTGCCGTCCGAGAATGAAGGCGAAGGGTTGGGGATCTGAGGCGAGGTGGTGACCATCTGCGCGGTGCATTTGAGCGGACTCTCGGGCGACGCCATCGTGGTGAAGCTCTTGCGTTTCCGTCGCGATTCTCTACAAATGGGAACGTTCCTCTCCATCACGCTGCAGTCCGACGACACGGGCGACACGCTGCCGTCAAGAGGCGTCAGGCCGCAGTGTGACGAGGCGCTCATCTGTGCAGATTCGTGCGGCTTATCCGCCGCCATGTTGTTTTGGTTGTTGTTGTTGTTGTTGTTGTTGTTGTTTCCCGGGCCCCACAGGATGCTGGACTTCATGAACTCCGAACACGTGCTCGCCACGGCGAACATTTGCATGTAACTCGCGGCCGCCAGGACGTCGATGATGTTCTCCGTGCTGATGGAGAGTGTGGACGTGTAGGCGTATTCCAGCAGTGGAGCGAAGCCGCTGACGGTCACGTGATGAAGGTCCAGCACAAACTTGTCCTCTTCTTCCGGCCGGCCCACCAGCTTGGAGCGGAAGAACTCGCTGCAGCATGCTAGGACCACTTTGTGCGCCAGGAAGAGCTTGTCCTGGACACGGATGGTGACGTCACACAGGTGACCCTGGTTGCGTAGAGCGTTGAGCTTCTCCAGCATCTCCTGGCTGTGGGAGGTGGAGCTGTGGGTGAAGGTTTTGACCCCCATGTTGGGAGTCACTTCCTGACTCTGCACAGGAAATGCTTCCTGGGGGGGGGGGGATGAAATGGCAGGGAGAAAAGAAGAAACTTATAAAATGTTTCATGTCATGCGCTTTATAGTATATAACCAATGTGAGTAATCGCGACCCAACATGACCTCATCCAAGCCTAGAGTTAACTTAACACAATCCAGGCCTGACATTAGAGAAGCAGGTGTGAAATAACAGCTGTTTAGTCAGAGACAAAAATAAGACGTCAAATAGCACAGGTACAATGGTTAAATAGAAAGGATGACAAAAGTCTGATGGGTGCTAGTAGTAAATACTAAAGGTGTTCTCTCCGAGGGGGTAGGAAAGGTAACGGGGGAGGGGTGCACGGAGGACAAAACGCCAAGTTACGCAACAACAATCGAAGCAGATGCGCAGCGATGCGAGCCAGACGCATGCGGAGGCCAGCGCACTACAGGATGCTCAGCAGCTGTCTGAGAGACATGTGGATTCTTTCAGGCATGAGATTTTCCATCAAACAGAGGCTCATGTGAAGGGGCTTTCGCAGGGAGAGTGCGCGCACACACACACACACAGACAGCAAAAGAAAATACTCTTGGGCTATGTCGGCCCAGTGAAAGCAAAGTGAATTATAGACCTGGGCTGCAGTGGTGTCTCGCCTGAACCAGCAAACAAGGCTAATAGAATAGAGCTTTAATTTCACAGTTTTTTTTTAATATATGGTTGTAATGTCTCCCGAAGGTGAATTATCTATCTACCTGAGAAAAGTGTTTTTTAGTTATTGTCTTCTAACTTGTTGATTAATTTTGTTACACTTGGAGTTACAATGAAATGTCGGGTGACAAATTCATAGAGAAATATAAAAAAAACGTTTTATATGTACAAAAATATGTACAATGGCAACAGAGCAGGGCCTGTACCACAAAGTGAGATCAGAGGGTGATCAGACTATCTGTGGACTTAACTCTGGTTTTCCGGTGTCACAAACAAGAGTTAATAAAGACCTTCATTTAGGAAACACCAGCCACACAGACGGTCACATTCCACTCTTATCGGCTTATCTTAAGGTTTCTGAGTGTAATAACAAAGTATTAAGAAAATGATGTTTCATTTGCCAAAGCAGAAAAGAGAGGAAAGCAGTTCATGTCAGAATATCGGTTCTATCTGTTATTATATGCATTATTATTATTATTAGGCACTGTCAAGAGTGTGCATAGGAAGAATCAGTGTAAAAAACAACTGTCCTTTATAAAATAACATCCACTCGTGTTATGCTATACTATAGCACTTCGGTTTATTTCTAAATGCATATGTCACACTAATATAATTGCGATACACTAAAACAATCTAAACCATGTGGTCAAAGAATGCTAAATAATATTGTTTACGTTTATTATGAAGCACATTTAGCCACAGTCCCCGGTTCGACCGCGCAGAAGCACGTTAGCCAATGTTAGCTACCTAAGCTAGCTGCTAGCTAAAGCGACGCGGAGCCGTTAGCTGATTCCCCGTTTATTCTTTACCGACACATATACGACAGGGTAGCCGGACACACGCGTTGCCCGGCGGCGTAACCGTGGTAACAAGGACTGTTACGGAGGGAGGGGGGAGGGGGTTACCTTCGGGGGCTGAGGCCTGCGGAGGCGGCTGGGCCTCGGGATACGATGGGCTCCGCGACGCTCGGAGACAGCGGTGCGCCCTGCTGCTCCACACCGCTCACTCACATTCCTCACGCGGGTGTCGGGGCAGTTGTCAGGCCGCCGCCGTCCTTCACCCCCCCGTGGTGGGCGTGTGTGTGTGTGCGTGTGACACACACACGGGGATTCACATCACAACACGCCGGACCTCCGCGGTGCTGTTGTTGTGGGTCCTTTGTGCTGGTCCCTCTGCGTTTCTGTTTGTATGACCACAATGCACCGCGCGCCTCCCCCCCCACTGTACCGTACAGTAGAACCAGGAAGTGTCAAATTCAGCCCACTACAGCACGCACACACACACTGACAGAGGAATACAAACTTTCATCATTCACGTCATCTAAACACAAGATGTTCTGTGATTTTATGCTGAAAATATGGAGGTGCTCTAAAACTTTTGTTTTATGGCATAACAACAGTGAAAGTGGACTATGGTATCTATTATAATGTATAATCGTATATAATAATCAAATAACGTATTTTTCATATAATAATCTTTAGATTTAAGGATTAGTGTGTAAGAAGCAGTCTGGAGCTGCTGGAGGTGGAGCTGTATTGTGTTTTATGTGCCTGGACACCAGATAAATCAAAGCAAAGAAGTGAAGCAAAGCTCTGAAACATACATCTGTTTTGGTTTTGGTGTTTGTTCTTTCAATCTTTGTTGTTTTTTTTGGTCAGATATCAGATCATTTGAGAATTTATTGAAATGAAACCTAAAAAAAATCACTATTTTGACCGATTTAAAATGTGACCCAGACTATACACTGATTTGTGTGTGATTTTTTGGTTGAAAACCCCAGATTTAATAGTTAACACTGTTGTAGGTTAGGGTTATTTAAAAGCTTGTTATATTAAGTTTAAAATCTCCTTCTCAAGTAAAGTATCTTAAAGTCTACTTGACTGTTGTCTTTGGCTAAAATCAATATGACAAAGCAGCTAGAGAGTGAATGAACAAATGCATGAATCAGAATGAATTAGTGTCAGGAGTTATTTTTTATTAAGAGATGTACTGGATGTCCATGACAATACTTTCTATTTTATTAATGTCAGACATTAATCCTCTTTTTCCATTTTGTTACGTCTGAGGAATTATGGCGGTAGCAGGGTAAATCATGGGAACGGTCTTACGTGTTGTATTTTATAAATATACTGGTACATTGTCACTTGCTTTAACCAAACATAATCCTGCAAATTTAATATTTTTTTCCCATTTATTAAAGCTCAGACAGTTGTGAATGGAATAAGGCTGAGATTAAAAATAGGGCATTAACTAATTGCTGTTGTCTGTTAAATGGAGGTTCCTCCCTAACCGCAGCTAGAGGATATGTATTTTTTGTACATGATTATCTTTATTTCAGACGTATGAGCGAATGTATTCCAGTGTGGAGGGATTCTTACGGAACGTCTTAAAGAGTTTAACTTTGTAATACGTGCATACTGAAATTTGCCTCGCCCTGCTGTTTAAGGCCACCGACCCATCCGAGAAGAATTCCATTAGTCTGGCCTTCAGCGGTGTATTTCAGTTTCCCATCACAGTCTAACAGGGAGCTTTGAATCACTCCAATGCATGTCTGGAATGTATGGGGGATTTTAAAGTCTGGCTCCTCCTGATAGTGGCCCGATTATTGATGCGCAAACATCAGACATGAAACAAGCATCTTCAGGTGGTTAGGAACAGTGACGCTCAGTGGAAGACAGTGATTTATTGACATAAATGTGTTTATTTGACCATTTGTATGACACAAATCTCAAAGACAGCAGCATTTGCCATTTTAATTACATGTCCAAGGTAAAAACTTTACAAAAATAAATAGCTTAAAAAGGAAGCTGTCATAATAACAATAGTATGGTCCTTCACTGAAGGGATATAGGCCTAATACTTCATCCGTTATAACATACTGTAAATTAACAACAGGAATGAAGGAATCAAATATACATACCAGAGTCTGAAAACAGTTTGCATAGGATGCATTAAAAAAAAAGAAGGTTGAAAACGAATAAAAATCAATGTTATTTTTTCATATGTATGATAGATAGTATGCTAATAACTTATTAATAACACCTCCAAAGCAAACTATTTGCACCACTTTGCTTCTCAATTATATGATTGCATTATAATGCAACTGGAAAATTGCTAAAATTAAACTATAGGGCAGGGGGGGGGGGTTAATTTTTTTAATGTGTTCTGCATAGTAGCGCAATGCAGAACAGTAACAGGTTAACCGTCCCCAGAAAGTTTCTTTTTATGTTTAAAGCAGGACTACAAAGCTTTTCAATCTGGAGAATACGCACCCACACACACACACAGCACCTTCATCTAGCATATATACATACATCCCATGAGGTAGATTTCCATTGTTTCAATAGTGGTTGTCAAATGTCAAGGACAAAAGGAAGATTCCGGGTAAATGCCGTTGGTGTGACTTAATGCAACCAGTAGTGACGTGGATGGATTATGACACAAAGGGATCTCGGGCCCAGACCTGCAAATGGCCACCCAACCATATGATTATTTTATATCTTTTTAAAATGTTGTATTTCTTTATGGATGGTTTACGTTTCTTTGTAGCTATTATATGTCTCATTGTGTTTTTTTTTAATCTCTCTTTGGTCATTTTATGTCTTTCTGTAGTCATTTTGTCCCCAATAGAGCCTTTACCCAGCATGCCTTGCTCAGAAAATCCATCCACGGCTGGTTGTTGCGGTTAGACCAATATGAGGAAAAGTTCAACGCCACCCGTGTTCTTCATAAGCAGTCCTGGTTGAGGCATTCTCCGGAAACCGGCTCTGGGATTTTGTTGGCGTCGCACTTCTCCGGCTCGATGGCCTTCCCGGTGTAGTCTATGCAGAGCACAGTGCGGCGGCGCTCCCCCTGGCCACAAGTTCGCGAGCAGCCGGACCAAGGTCCCAGCTGCCACATGGGACACGGCAGGTCCCCGCAGGGCCTGATGTCCACGGGCCTCAGGTCTTTGTCGCACTGACTGGACAGGAAGCCCTCGCTGTCCAGGCAGTCCACGTTCCTCCGGGACCACCCGAAGCCGCAGCTCTTGGAGCACTCGGACCACTCACCCAGCACCCACTCGGGCACGTCGAAGGGATGGATCACGTGCAGCGACGGCGAGGAGCTCTTCCTCTCCTTGGACTTATTAAACGTGACATCTCTGGGGATGAAGAAGGTGTATTTGACCTTGGGTGGGTTGGCGTCCCCCGCCGTGGCCAGGATCTGGACGGTGATGGCCTCCTTGAGTTGCCTGAAGCTCTGGATCCTCTCCAGCGTGGTGGACGAGCCGCTGTACTTCAGCACGGCGCCCAGCACGGGAATGTCCTGCTCCACGGTGGATACGGAAAAGTTGCCGTTCAGGATGTAACCGCCGCTCTCTTTCTTTATAGCCAGGTAGTTCCCGTCATGTTTAATTCCTCGGTGGCTCCGTTGTTTGATGTCGATATTAGTGGCGCCAATGGGAATCGTGACAATGTCACTGTATCCATAACTGGTAGAGGATGGAAAAAAGGTGGATTTCGAGTTTCTATCAACGTTGTTTTGGTTTGAAAAAAACTTTCAAATGTTGTTGTATTCTTTATCCATGCTGTAATGCTAAATAATGCATTTCACTGAGCGTACATCCAATGAACGACTTACGTTGCTCTAATATAGGAGCCTGTGATCTTTCTGCAGGTGAGCCCGCTCCCTCCGCACACGCCGCACTTGTCCACTCGCCTGTTGGATCCGATCACCTGGTCGCAGCCGGCCTTCACACACTGTCCCTTCACACACAGCGAAGTGGTGTCAGGGCCGCAGGTCGTCCCGTCGATCACCTGCAGCCACACAAGACGGGGGGTTAATCTGATAGTAAAGCAGATTCAATTTAAATGATATGTAAATAACATAATAATAATAATAATAATAATAATAATAATAATAATAATAATAATAATAATAATAATAATAATAATAATAATTATTATTATTATTATTATTATTATTATTATTATTATTTCAATTAAATTAAAATTTCAATTTAATTTATTCCTGATCGTAACCTCCATCCACTGTTAAAACCATAGGATGCAATGGAAAGCTTTGGAAGTAGAAGAAATCACATTCACACTGACCGCACCTTGGATTCGAACACCTTGAACTCGCTGCTGCCTCTGGCCCGGCAGAACAGCTTGCATCTGTCTCTGGGAGAGACGCCAGCATACTTTGGTATCCACTGTTTCATGTTCCCATTGTAGTCCAGGTAGTGGAGGCTGTTGTACTTCTCACACTGCTCCTCTCTGAAACTCTTGCCTGAAGGTAAAAGACAAGTGTGATGAACAATCTGCTGACAGGGCCAAATAACAAATAAAACCCAGTGTACTCACTCAAAACTTACTTGACTTAACATGAACCATCTAAAATGGCTCTTCAATCATATATGTTCTAAATAAGTTCATAATCACTCAATAGTAGAATGAAATATGTTTATAACATAAGTTAATGTGTCATTTTTTAGTTTTAGGTCGAATTATTCATTATTTATAATGAATTGATTTAAAATAATTGATAAAACATTAATACGGAAATTTAATAATTTCACTGCCTTCTTCCAGCCTCTCCATGTAGTTCATCTTATTATAACAGTGGTTGTCTGAGAGTTGGAGATGAATTCATTGCAGCTGGATAATTAGGGCGTATGACTCAACATGCATTATTCAACGATGATGATGCTGATGATGATGATGATGTCATAACTTGGCAACGTCATTCTTTCAAGTTGAAGCGGAGTGACTGTGTTTTTCCTATGGAGTTTAAAAAAGGCCGCGGGCTCTGACCTGTCCCACTCTGTTGTGACGCGTGTTAAATGGAACAGCTGACGGATGTATGGAAACATTTGAAATATATATTTCTATTTAGACTTTTTTGGTTTATATGAAGACATCAGCAATTAGATTCTCACCCTCGCTGTCGTCACAGGGCTGCGTGTTGCAGGACTGGTACTGGACCCACTGACCCTCGCAGTACCTCCCCCCGTTCTCTGGCAGCGGGTCGGTGCACTCCCTGTAGGAGAACTCCACGCCGCCTCCACACGTCCTGGAGCACTGCTGCCACGGCCCCCACGAGCTCCAGTCCCCGTCCACCACCACCTGTGTTAAAACACAAGCAAGAAAGCAAAAAATAAAAAAAAAAAGAGAGGGGAGAAGAAGGAGAAGAAAAAAAAGAGCTGTCAGAGTATTTGGTTAGAGCTCGGTGCCAAAGGCAATCTCAGCCGCGCAGTCCAAAACCACAGTCTGGGCTTCTGGGTTTGAGGCCGCACAGCGCGCTGGCGTGCCACCACTCCCGTTCCAAATCTGTGTTGAAGTTCGGCACGTGCCTGCTGTCTGCGTCTGCCCATGCTCCTGCCACATGCGTCACTCAGCGCCAGTGGAACCTGCCATGCTGCAGCCTGGAGGGCGTGTGTATGTGTGTGTGTGTGTGTGTCCTGTCCAGACATTTTATGAGCTTGGACCAACCAAGATTCCAGTTCATAAACAGATGTGATTATATAACACCAGGAGAAGATATTAAGGCAAATTTGAGCTGAAATGAAAAACTGAGATGACAAAAAGGAATTATATTATATTATATTATTGTAAATAAGCATCAAAAGGCAGAAAACTAAATTCCAGCCATTCTGTAATAATACATTTTATCCCTTTATTTTAATATTCCTGTCTCCCACCAACAAAAACAATGCGTTTACCCAACAGAGCTTTGTATTATTCTTTCGAAATATTTGTAACCTGAAAGCGCTGTTACTAAAAGTAGAGATTTCGTATAGATCTTATTTGGGGTTGTCGATTAAAAACTGAAAGCCAGAATCCAACCGCTCTCCACAACCGGAACTGTCATTCGTGACACACTAACGTCTTCAGCAGAGGGATGTTGAACCACTATGGAAGTAGTGGAAGCTTAAATTTCAATTTTTTTATTTTTTATTTTTTTTCCTGGCACTGGAAGTCGTGACCTGCGAAACCGGCAGTTGACAAAACAGCCTTCCCTCCAAGGCCCCTTTCAACCATATCCCACAACTTCTAAAGCTGCCGTGTTGGGGTTAGGACATGAAAACCCATAAAATGTGAGATGTTGTAGAGGAAGAAATGTTACAATTTGAATTTTTAACCACATACAGTATTTATAGGGTACAATAGCAAATAAACTGTTAGCTACTATTATTCTTAAAGGGCAGAATATAGTCCTAAAACAAATTTGAAATCTGATATTTTATGACGACAAACTTCCCTACTGTATGTCAGTGACTCATCAAAAGTTGCAGGTCGTTCTCAGCTGAGTGCAAGTGTAAAAAAAAAAAAATACACACTGTCAGCATGAAACATGGTGACAATGTGACACGGTGTGAACTCTGGGAGATCACATGGCGTGCTCTGCAGGCCGAGGTGGTCAGAAATTTTTGACAAAAGTTTCCGACAGCTGACTCTGAAAGGTCGGCGTTAGATCTGCTGATGCGGTTTTAGCTCCTGTGCTTCAGAATGCTTGTCTTTTTATGGTCTTTTCAAAATAATTGTCGCCCATGTGAGCCCATAAACCTTTTTTGGGGGGAGTTGTCGCGTTTTTACTGGATACGAACACATGACCTCAGTGTTTAGTCTCTAACGTCCTCAGGGAGTAGCTTCCTGTTTCAGTACAAAATGACCTCACTCTGCTTTGGTGTGGCATGGAAACAATGTCGGCATATATATATATATATATACACACACACACACACACACACACACACTCAACTAAACCCCTACTAAACCCCCTCGCCCCTTAATTAAGGAATCAGGGCTTACCGGTGGCTGCATCACCTCGCGGGTGGACACGCACGCGGCGCGGAGACACGTCCCGTTGGGGCCGCAGGGCGTCCCGTCGGCCCAGGCCAGGCTGCCGTTCTTGGTGGTGCACTGCGCCGTGCCCTCCTCCTGACACCACAGCTGGCTGCAGGCGTCGCTGTCGGACGTGTTGGGACAGTGCGCAAACTCCTCCCCGAAGGTCTGCTGGCACTGCTGGTCCAGGCTGTACGTGAGGCCCGGCAGCTCGCTGGGTAACGGCATGCCGCTCTCCGGCTCGTCCAGCAGTCCCCTGGAGGAGGGGGGGGGGGGGGGGGGGGGGGGGGGGGGGGGGGGGGGTTCACAAGCCCAAAGAACGTATGAGACCCCATTCCCAGCTGGCTGCAGGCGTCGCTGTCGGACGTGTTGGGACAGTGCGCAAACTCCTCCCCGAAGGTCTGCTGGCACTGCTGGTCCAGGCTGTACGTGAGGCCCGGCAGCTCGCTGGGTAACGGCATGCCGCTCTCCGGCTCGTCCAGCAGGCAGTCGCCTGGAGGAGGGGAGGAGGGGAGGAGGGGAGGGGGGGTGGGGGTTCACAAGCCCAAAGAACGTATGAGACCCCATTCCTTTTTTTGTGGGAGATGACGGAGTTGAGAATGACCTCACAGTGACAATGGTTCAAAAATGTTGTGCTGCTGGTACTTGTGTGGCATGACAACAGCGGGAAAATATTCCTGGCAAGTTGTGTCCTGACTAGAAAAACGGGGGGTAATTTCCATGGAACAAATGCACTGCGCTTTTGTGGCGCTCTGCCAGGCAATCTGGACATGTGACAGCTCTTCTCACCGTGCATTTATCCATCCTTCCACCAACGAGGCTTTATGGCACTCAATAAGCTCTTGTCTGAAGCTGTCGATGACACCCGGCGTTCGGAATGAACATTCCCAGCCACGTGAGGTTTTTTTTTCAGTTGGTCGGAGACGTTTTTTTTTTTGCGTGTGTGCTCTCTTCTTCCAACTGATAAAGAGCTTATTTTGCTGACAGCAGCTGTTGCTTTTGGCCGGCCGAGTGCAGAACAGGAAGGAGTCCATCGAATGAGTCAGTGGGAAAGAAAAGGTTCACTCATAGGTCTAGCAAGAGTACAAACAATACGTGACGCGCGCCACCGCAATACGGTGGAGGCAAAGCTGTGCGTGTGTGTGTGTGTGTGTGTGTCCATCATTTTAAAGGGAGTGACATGTTTGAGCAGGAAAGTCATTGTTACAGGATAAACAGTGAGGTTTAATCCTCTCAGAATCAGCCCCCTAATGACAGGCCCTCGGTGCCATGGCAGAGGCCGGCGCTGTGGGGGCGGATTCGGAGTTTTATTTTCTCTATTATGTCATTGCTTTCAACAGAAACCCACGCACACAATGCCTCACCGTGTCCGTTGTCGAAGAACTCGGTGATGTAGAGCGCGCTGCAGGGGGACCAAGGAGCCGTCTCGTTGAGGCTGACGAACAGAGGAGCCATGAGGTGATGTCCTCCCAGATCTCCAAAGAGCCTCTCGCAGGTCTTGGAGTCGTCGTGGGGCATGCTCAGCACATGGCCTGCAGGGCGGGAAATGGGGGGGCGGATTTACAAAAAGGTGGCGCGGCGAGGAACCCCTGCCAGTAGAAACGGGATCCTACCCAGCTCGTGCGCGGCCGTGAAGGCGGCCTGCAGGCCGTTGTCCTCGATCACGGAGCAGCTTCTCTTGGGGTCGCACATGGTCCCCACATCGGCCACGCCCAGCGTGTCGCAGCTCTTCTGTCCGCAGATGTCCTGCAAAATACCACACCGGGGGGACATGGTGTTATTTTTTTTATTTTTTTGTTGCTTAAATTATTTTTTTCACTGTAAAAAAAAAAAGAAGCTAAATATGTCAGAACGAGTACGTGTTTGGTGGTATATGCTATATCCTGCTAATATGGTCATTTGAATACAAAGCTAAGGGGTAGGCAAATTTAGGGTCAAGTAAGGTCAAAACTTTTTCTAAGCTTTTCCACTAAAGTAAAACAAAAAAAAAGCATATTTTAAGAGGATTCCTGTCTATTTCCATCAAATCAGTGCAAGTTAAGATCTGAGCGTATGTTCTTGCTCAGAAACAAACATTAGAACAGACTTTAAAAGAGCAAAAGACATCATTTTGTCACATAATAAATATATTTAGTGTTTGGACAGCTCTGAGGGACTGCTTTATAAATCACGGAGGATGGCGAACCTGTGCTCTCTATTTACTGTTTGCAGATTTTGGCATTTTTACGAAAACAAATCAAAATCACGGCGCTCAGTGTTTCCATCGTAAAAAAAAAAAAGCAAATAAATATCCACAGCATGCAGCTGTCCAATGCGGTATATCTGAAAAGCTTTCACTTCTGGAGAAGACGCCTGGGTGTGTAGGACGGAGACGGACGTGTTCGGCTCAGCCCCCCCAAAAAAAACACTCTGTGATCCAAAACGCATCTGGACTCAGCTGCAGCTGGATGAAGCTCACAGGGTGTTGGTACATGATGTTCCACAATGGCACCTGCCACCCATGGGATCCGCCTTCTCCAGTTAAGGCGGAGGATGTGGCATATTCGACTTCAGCCCCAACCTGGACGCGCAATCAAGCCCCGTCCATTGAAAGCGGCCTCCTCGTTGATTTGTGTGTGTGTGTGTGTTTGTGGTTGTGCTCGTTTCAAAGCATATCTCCGCGGAAATGGAAAAAACAAACACACACACACACACACACATCAGATTAAATGTGAAGGATGGTTTTCCACCAATCGAGTGTCTGCAAAAAAAGAAAAAAAAAAAAAGGCCCATATGTTCGAATCATCACTTTCCCTCAGCCGGGGGAACACTCGCGTACTAGCGTCATTGGGTAGGCCCGTAAACGTCAAAACCTCGAGGGCGCTCACCTATTAAAAAAAAATAACAACACAGACGTTTTATCGCCCATAATGTATTGTCTGCTCACATCCCGCCATCGTGTGCACATACCAGATGAAATGAGGCAGCCAAATAAAGCAGAAACCAGCCAATCACAGCGCAGCGCCCCCGGGGGGACTTGTGTAACGTATTTCCTGTCGAGACTTCCATTAAAGCCATTTGTTTTGAGAATTCATCCTTCTCAAAAAAACACTTTACAGCTATTCCGTCTCCGCAGTCCATTTTCAGCATCCTCAGTTTACCCAAAGGAGACTCTGAAGGGATTTTTTTTTTTTCTAACCTTGTTTAACCCCCCTTTCTTCTCATTTCACACGTCTTCCAGAGTTCCCTAAGAGCAGCAGCCATCCCCAAAGCCAGAGCCCCCCCCCCCACACACACACGCACACAAAAACATCTGCCCCCCCACCCCCCCCAAAATGCACCTGTGTCGCTGTACAACACTCTGGGTTTTAAGGGAAGTGTTGTGTGGTCGAGTGTGACGCGCCTGAAACCACAACGTGCTACCACAGCTGGCCCCAGTCTGAGTTCCACAAGGGCTTAATTCATGAGTCACCCTCGCTGAGTTATTGCTACAACACGCCCGTAAACGTCAAAACCTCGAGGGCGCTCACCTATTAAAAAAAAATAACAACACAGACGTTTTATCGCCCATAATGTATTGTCTGCTCACATCCCGCCATCGTGTGCACATACCAGATGAAATGAGGCAGCCAAATAAAGCAGAAACCAGCCAATCACAGCGCAGCGCCCCCGGGGGGACTTGTGTAACGTATTTCCTGTCGAGACTTCCATTAAAGCCATTTGTTTTGAGAATTCATCCTTCTCAAAAAAACACTTTACAGCTATTCCGTCTCCGCAGTCCATTTTCAGCATCCTCAGTTTACCCAAAGGAGACTCTGAAGGGATTTTTTTTTTCTAACCTTGTTTCACCCCCCTTTCTTCTCATTTCACACGTCTTCCAGAGTTCCCTAAGAGCAGCAGCCATCCCCAAAGCCAGAGCCCCCCCCCCCACACACACACGCACACAAAAACATCTGCCCCCCCACCCCCCCCAAAATGCACCTGTGTCGCTGTACAACACTCTGGGGTTTAAGGGAAGTGTTGTGTGGTCGAGTGTGACGTGCCTGAAACCACAACGTGCTACCACAGCTGGCCCCAGTCTGAGTTCCACAAGGGCTTAATTCATGAGTCACCCTCGCTGAGTTATTGCTACAACACACCATCATGGGTGAGTGGACTTTCCACTCTATTAATACAACACTTCCAAATCGTAAGCATTGTTTCATGCGTTCACTAATCCCAACCACGTTTTTGGAATACAAGCCTAAATCCAAATCCCTGTCGCTCTTGACAGTGTCTAAGATTCCAGAGTTAAGATATTTTGTGTCAATAACAAATCCTTTTAAAGTCTGTATTCTGCCACTCGGGGGCACACACTAAGTTGCAGCAGACACAGAGAGCTATAAACATCAGTTTAGAATTGTGTTGCCGATGACAAATAAAAGTCAAACATCCACTTTTCCGTTTAGATCTATTTTTTAAGAAAAACATATCGAGCCTGTTACTACATTTGCCAGCTTTTTGCTCGCCTTGTCTGTCTCTCATTATTCATTGGCACGTAGTGCTCTGCGAGTTTATGAAGGCTTTCTTGCTAAAAAACAGGTTCTGCTGCTGCTGCTGGAAGTGAGAGGACCAATTATTCTCTATTGTTTTCTGTCTATGAGCAGAATGTTCGACAAAGGATTCATTGTTATTATTTATCTCCACAATTTCATGCTTAAATATAAGCATTCTGAATTTCCTGAAGTCGACAATGAAACATTTCCCACTGGTTTGCATTGTAATGCAAACTTTGGAGTTCCCCAGGGATCAATTCCCAGACTACTGCAGTTTTAGATTCATTTAAACATTCTAATGAATTGAATGTGTTTCTTTTATTTATTTTTTGGGGAGATTTCAAAAGGGTCTCACAGTATTCTTCTGCAGAGGAAGTTTGCTTAGCTTTCATGAAAATTCTTAACAAGTGATGAAAAGCTAATCAGGCCTTCTATGCAGACGATGCTGAGACTTGTAAAAACCACTTTGCAGACGTGTGCTGGTCTCTCACCTCTCTGGTGAACAGCATGGCCGTGTCGTAGTGCTCCGGGTGTCTCTGGCTGGGCGGATTGAAGATCTGCTGCCAGGAACAGAAATTCCTGAGTGCCACGCCCCCGTTGCTGGAAACCTCCGGCCCCACCTCCTCTTCCTCCACGACCAGCATCTTCACCACCACCATGTTCACGGAGTTCTTGATGCTGGGGTGCTTGTACAGCTGGGCCGCCATGGACATCAAGGTCAGAATGTAGTGCTGAGGAGGACGAGACACGGGACAGGACATCTATAAAAAACTTCCGAAGGACACAAACGTTGGTTCACAACATGCCTGGACAGTACTAAGACACACAGCCAAAAGGCTAAAGGTCAATCAGTGCAGGTTTCTATTTTTACAACACACAGCCCGCACACTCTACTGCCCGGCTGAATTTAACATCTGAGGCCATTATTATTATTTTTTTATTATTGTAAAAAAAACACTGGTTCTTCAAGAACAAGATATGTCCTTATTGGGATATTTCATGCTTGTGAAAACTAACAAAGTAAGCGCTCTATGTTAGACAAACTGCGTTGTAGTTCCAAAATGATTTAAAACACGTGTTCACCTGTCATGGACTGAGATTTTGATGTCAAACTCAGACATATGGTTACTGTGATCAACTTGAAGAGGAAAATACGGCGATTTTACTGTGATTATTATTATAATACACTCATAATTAAACTAAAACGCAGATAACACAGTCATGAAGTAAGTTATTTCACTACACAACAACAATAATTCACACTTTTTGATTCCCAGCTCAGATTGTGAAGCACAAACTTCTTTGTGCCTTTGTTTACACAAAGAGAAACTCATTCCACAGGACTGACCTGGCTAAGTGTCTCAGTGGACGCCTGGTAAATATTAATGGAGATAATGGGGAATTGTGCCATGCTCGTAAAAAAACATTCTTTCATCTAAAGATACACACCTGCTGAGCTCATTTCTTTTCCTATTTTAACCTGGGGCCTCAAAACCATCCTTGCTCACAGATAAAAAACAAACAAACAAAACATTGTAATACAAATTAAATTTGAAACAGGCCTGATTTATAATAAAAGCCAAATCTTTCAGTCTGATATTTGTTACCTACGATGGCGTAAGGCCGGAGGTGTGTGGCACATGGGGAGCTTGGTAAGTGCAAGCAGACCACCACTTGGCTGCTGCAGGTTGTGGATAGATCACAGATTGCCCTTCTTTTTTGTAAATACAAGTCTTTGGTTTTTGGCTCTGGATGGATCCAGGACAGATATTGGTTAAGCAGGAAGGTCTCAGAGGATCTGTCACATGAAGACAAAATCCATGAAATTCTCTAGAATTTAAATTCAGGAAGTTATTGATATGATGCGGCAGAAAATGGCCCATTCAACCAATTTAGGATATTGGGACTAGAACAGATGTTGTGAGTCTGGAGAATCTTCCCCTGGAAGATGCTGAGCATCTGCTGCCAAGTCATGACCAAGTGCTGAGGAATTTGTTGCAGCATTGCTCGCATTTCTGGTCTCTGATTTTATTTATTTTTTCAGCCTGTGGAAAACAGGGAGCTCACCGATTTCCTCCCAAACAACTCGATGAAGCAGCAAATGTAAAGCATATATATATATTTCCCGGGCTGTTTAACTTGACTGACGTGGAAGTAAAGGGGAGTGTGGCGTCTCTGGGAGTTTGTTTATGGAAAAAAAAAGTTAAATACGGGCTTTGTTTGTGTTTCTATCAAACTGAGTGCAGGGAAAGAGTGAGCTCATCGTGTCTGACCTTTATTTCATCTCCATAGAAGTGTGTCATGGTCGAGTCGGCCACCACCAGGGTCTCAATGAACCGTGGCGCGGAGACGAAGCGTCTCCGGCGAGGTTCCCTCTGTGCGTCACCGTGCGTAAAAGTTTCCCCGCGCTGCGCCCGGCGCGTCTCCGCCGCGTGATCAAACAGGAGGGAACCACCGGGGCTGCTGGAGAGGGTCCTCCTCTTGAGGACGTGCAACTGCTCGGCAGGGTCCGACCCGGAGCCGCCGCCGTTGCCGTGCTGGGGCTCAATTAAATACTCTTTCCCCTTGGTGATGAAGGAGCCGAAGATGCCGGAGCACAGACTGACAGCCACCACCGAGTTCTGATCGTGGTCCACGTTCCCGGAGTAGAAGCAGCTCCTCAGGTGCGCCCCGCTGTCCTCCGTCTGGCTCAGGGACATCTGCAGATCTGGATCTTTGGCACCTGCGGCGCTGCGTAAAGCTTCGGCATCTCTCGCCTTGACCCGCTGCACGGTGAAGGACGGCGCGAGGAAGCTGGTGTCCGGGACCAGGTTCAGGGTCAAGTCCTCGCCGAACGCTCTGAGGACGAACCTGGGCTGCTCCTCGCTTCGTTTCCAAAAGCGACGGCTCGTCCTGGTGTTTATCCGAACAGGTACAACATCCTCGGACTCGAAGGGAGTGGACAGTGCCGCGCGCATTACGCACATGGATAAAAAGACCAAACGCACAGTGCAAGGCATCTTCTACGAGGGGCAAACTGTCTCTCAGAAGTGATTCAAAATACAAAAAGAAGAAATTCAAAAAAATAAAATGAAATAAATGATTATAATGTACGCCCCTTATCTCTGGTAAGTGGTGCACCGAAAGAGTCAGAGCTCTGAGTCTCAGTCAAACGATGTCTGCTATTTTATTCAGGTCTGTCTGAGGTGTCGTCCCTGACTCAGCCTGGTTGTACGGCTCAGCAGCACCGCTGCAGTTTGGGAGCATCGGTGGTATTTATACTTTCTGCTCTTCCTTCCACATGGGGGGGTTTATTTTTGATATCCTGGAAAATCTCCTCCCACTGGCACGCCAGGAGAAACTCGCGGACAGAACGGATCCACCCCCCCCCCCCCCCCCCCCCCCCCCCCCCCCCCCCCCCCCGCGGACAGAACGGACCCCCCCCCCCCCCCCCTCCCACACACACACACACACACCCCTCCCGAGACAGCCAGACCACAGCGCTCCTATTATTAACCCAGCAGGACATCAATACTATGCATAGCTGGAAGTCCGAGTTATTTCGGAGTCGTGTGTGTGAGTGGCAGCCACCCCCACTCCACCCAAACACACGCAGACTGACTCACGCGCTGGGCGGTCTGCTGTATCACTTCACAAAGCACCGAAGTTCGACAGAGAAAGCATATTGTGTGAGAAACTTACAATCACATCAATGATTCATAGAAATATTGTCATTGGCATTGTTTTTTTTTTTGTTTTTTTATAAGATATGTATTAAATGGCCACATCTATTTATCAAGGGGACATCTGGTTCCTCCCGAATGTATTTAATTACTTGTATACATTTTTCTTATTTAATTAGAATGTTAAAACACACCCAGTTTGTCGAATTGTTTCAAATCACATTTCGCACAGCAGTATTACATTAAAAGTGAATATTTCTTTCTAGCTCAGTAAGTGATTTATTCGTGGGGAGTTCCACTGGGAGGCCTCTGCTGTGTTGCTACACCGAAGCGTGATGTAAATGACTTTATTAAGACTGTTTGCCAGCGGAGGAGGAGGAAGAAAGTCTCTGTTTTATGGCAGAAATGACCCAGTGGGTGCAGTTTACGGTGTCAACCGGCAGATAGCGCCAGAGAATCACAAACTGGTTCCAACCCAGCGACGCACTGAAGCTGCGGTGGGTTTCAGCTGCAGACAGATGGCGCTCTCGGCACATATTTAATTTCGCATTTTCCTTTGCATCTTTCGCGTGGTGATGTGCAGGGGAGACAAAAAAAAAAAAAACACTTGTTGATTCTTTACATGTCACTGTTGACTGTTTGGATTTTATTGGTGAAATGACATGTGTTGGGGGACACATTTTATGGAAAAAAAAATAAAAAATAAAAAATGCATAAATGGAAATTTGGGCGAGGTACAAACATCATCTAGTTAACAGATTAAAGGTTGTGTTGCAGAAAATCTGGATTGAGATGAATGTCAGAGTGTCTGTTTGTTTGCCTCCTCGTAGATCCCTGACTTTTCACCTGTGTTGTATATCTGTGAATGTGGGTCTGGTGTTGTGGGGTTGTGGGAGGAGGGATGGTGCTCCGGTTTCTGTCACACATGCTGTACAACAGCAACAATAATATTTGGAGAGTTAAGTGGCTGCAGCAGGAACCAGGGAGCTCTCCATTACGCACGGACAGTGGAGTATTTAAAGTGAAGCAGCTCAGAGAAGTCGCGGGTCAGTCCGGTGTGGCACCGGTGCATGATGGGGGTAAGAAGCTGAGGCGGCAGTGCGGCTGCTGAGATATTTCTGATTTCTAAAAGACGCGCACACGCGCCTCTCCCCTGCAAACTGCGCACAACTTCCCTACCGCATGCGGACGCGCAGAGGCCGAACCGCAGCGTGGAGCCGTCCGGACCCGGAGCAGAGATGGCCACACTCAGCCCCTCTTTGGTCATCTTTCTAAAATTCCTCCTGTACTGGAAACCAACCCATTGCACGGAGGTGGATTTCTTCACACCCGTTCGCGTGGATCAACACGAGGATGCGCAGCATGAAGGACAAATAGTTTTTAGACTCAGTGCGTTCAAACAGGATTTCTTCCTCCGACTCACGCCGGATTCTAGTTTCCTCGCAGCGGGCACTTTGGCCCCTGGCAGCGGCCCCTCAGCATCCAACGCCTCCGCAGACCTCAGCAGATGCTTCTACTCCGGGGACGTGAACACGGAGCCGGACTCCTTCGCCGCGCTCAGCCTGTGCAGAGGTCTCCGCGGAGGCTTCTCCTACAGGGGGATGGAGTATTTCCTCAGCCCGGGCCGGAGCGAGGATGGATACAGGAACTATTTGGACAGGACGCACGTCATGCGCCGCCGGACGCGCGCTGCGCACCCTGGCGCCAACACCACCAGCAGGTGCGCAGTCACACCTGAGCCCGGCTTCGCGGTGTCCCTGGGCAAGTACAAGCACATGGCGGCGGAGGCGGATAGTGACGACTTCACCCAGCGCGTGATGAAAACCCTGGGCAGGTCCAAGAGGTTCGCCTCCGTGCCCAGGTTCGTGGAGGTGCTGGTGGTGGCAGATGAGTCCATGGCGAAGTTCCACGGGGACGACCTGAAGCACTACCTCCTCACCCTGATGTCGGTGGCCGCCAGGCTCTACAAGCACCCCAGCATCTACAACTCCATCAACATCGTGGTGGTGGGCTTCATGGTGATCGGCGAGGCCAACAAGGGCCCCAAGGTCTCCAGCAACGCGGCTCTGACGCTGCGCAACTTCTGCTCCTGGCAGAAGAAGCTGAACAAGCACAACGACAAGCACCCCGAGTACTGGGACACCGCCATCCTGTTCACCAAACAGGTTAGAGGCTCTGGTGTATCACACTGTGCTGCGCGATGTACTGCACTCATCCCTGTGTGCGCGAGTGTTATGTGCGTCATGGGGGGTCAAAGTGGCGGAAAGAGACGCAAGGGTCTCTCAGACAAAGCAAAAGTGTGTCAAAACGCATCTTGTATGCTTTGCAAAGGTCACGTAGCGTCATTGATCCCTGATTTTGCATGAAGAACATAAGCAAACTCGAAATGCTAAAAACAACAAAACAAAAAACACTTTGTAGACCGGCTGTGGCCAAGGGGCCCCTAACCCCGCGGACCCCCCCACTTTTCACTTGTGCCTGTTATTCCAGTAATCCTTCCATGAAATAGAGTGTTAGCTGCACAGCTGTGCATTGGCCCTTCGTTCAGTGCAGTGTTCGCTGCTTCAGTGAGTCACTGTTACCAAGCTGGGTCACTATCTGCCTACGTAAAGTATGAACTATACAAATCTGAGCGTTTCCTGTCATTCAAGTTATCAAAAACCAATTGGCATTGAATTAGGTCCACCATGGCTTTTTATACACCACCACACTCGCCCACAGCGGCATAACATTTAAAAACACTTCAAGGTGGAAAAATGACTTATTTTACACAGAGGGCACATGGAGAGGAAAGTCCAGGTCCAGTTGTTGTCAGAGCACAGCTGCAGCTTTGGAAAAAAACTTGTCATAGGTTAGGGTGAGGAATACACGTGGCTGGCAGAGGCTGCTCCGGGCAAGGCCCGGCTCTTATTGTAACACTGGGTCAACAAGTTCATCATCAGCCACTTTAATATTCACCTGAATCCCGGCTACAGCCGATATGTAACACAGGAACAACGTCCCTGAGCGGAGAGGAATTCCAAACGGGAAGTTAAATATTGAAAATAATCAAGGTCAGTATTCCACTAATGACCTTTAACCTTTTCGGTCACACAATGTATAGTTGAAGTGGTTGGTAAAATCATACAATAAAGAAGTGTATAAATAGAGATTTAAATCCGATAAAAAGAAAATGTACTCAATGTAAACACTGATTAAAGAGGAAGACACCCGAATCCACTTCCTGTGGAAGAATAGGAAGATAATACCATTCATCATCTGGGGAAAACTGGAGAAAGTATGTAGAAAATGTGACGACATTCAATTACAAAGTGATTACTTTACTATTAGTGCTCCAGGTGGGACTCATCTACCCCCCCCCGCACACCCTCCAGCTTAAATATACTCTGAGAGAACACCAGCAGTCCCATGTGCTTCGTGTTAGCTCTGTGCCTCCCAGCTCCGCCACACAAATCATGTTTGGAACATGACTCGGGGTCCTATCTCATTTTCATAGCTTCCTCTGAGAGTGAGAGAAAAAAAAGAAGATTAACTCTGTGTGTCCCTGCAGGATCTCTGCGGGGCCACGACGTGCGACACGCTGGGGATGGCCGACGTCGGGACCATGTGCGACCCCAAGAGGAGCTGCTCCGTCATCGAGGACGACGGCCTGCCCTCGGCCTTCACCACCGCCCACGAACTGGGTCAGGATGCCAAGCATTCCCCGCTTATTAATATTCATGCTTTTAATACACACTTAACTCTGAGGAGCACACATTTCTGATTAATACAAATATTCTATATAATAATAGTAATAATAACAATAACAATCATAATTAAAACAAATAATAATAACAATAATAATAATAATAACAATAACAATCATCATTAAAATAATAATAATAATAATACAAAAAAAATAATAATAATAATGATAATAATACCTAAAATAATAATAACAATAATTTCATCTAAGTAGTAGAATTATAATCTGTGCATGTCTGATGTAACAGCTGCACGCCGTAACTCCCCCAACTGGCAGCTGTGGAGAGAGGGAGGGGCTGTTGGAGAACCCCCCTTTCTCCAAAGAGAAATGTAAATAGTGTTTAGTTTTTTTTTCCTCGATTAACAGCACCAAACACCAGGGACTGTGATTTATCCAGACGCATTTGAATGGGTCGTATTAAAAATGCAGTTCTCCTCCTCACGCAAAGGCCAGTGTTAATAAATGTTAATAATACAAGTGACAAGGTTCTCTCCTGTTCAATAAGCTGTAAAAAAAAAGGGGGGGGGCGGGACTCATGTCTTGAGTGACTCCTGAGGCCCAGAGAGAGAGAGAGAGAGACACTTTGATTTACACTCACTCGGTACATGTTAAATAATGACACAGTTCCCCCCTTTAGATGTCTGATGAAGCTGAGAACCACCGTTTATGATAGTTCTTTTTTTCTCTCTCTTTTTTGGAAAAGTACTGCATGTTCCTATTTAGGGGAATGAAACAATTTCCTTGGGAACTAAATTCCCCCTGTCAGGCCAGATTTAGAGCCGCGCCGTATGTTCTCATGCACACTTGCATTCCTGTCTGCTACAATATCAGCCTCTATACATCTCACACACATGTGTGCATGTTCTTTTTTTTTTAAATGCATATATTCATAAACTTCACAGCAGCTATATGTTGAGTTTTAAATCACGGTACGCCTCTTGAGTGGATTTATTGATTTTTTTCCCCCTTCCTCTGCCCCTCAGGCCACGTCTTCAACATGCCCCACGACAACGTGAAGGCGTGTGAGGAGGTCTTCGGGAAACTCAAGGACAACCACATGATGTCTCCCACGCTGATTCAGATCGACAGGAGCCGGCCGTGGTCCGTGTGCAGCGCCGCCATCATTACCGAGTTCCTGGACAGAGGTCACGGTTAGTGGACACTTCCTGTGTGTATTTCCCTGGACTGGAGGTTGGACGGCTAATTTCGTCCGGGCTCGGTGATGTCCAGCTGGGAGTAATCTTCAGTAGAAAAAAAAAAAAATCAGACCAGGGCCGTGTCAACTGAATCGTCCCACCTCAGCGCACCTACCGCCACCGCAGCGTCCCCTCCTGAACATTTTCAATTTAATTGCAAATGATCCCGCTTTATTAACCACTTCCTGTCCCGTTGGACCTGTTGTCAATCAGCCTTGAACTTTTTTTTTTTTTTTCGCTTCCCATCATGCCACATGATGCTGGGCAGATCAGAAAAGGATAATTTGACTCCCAACGTGATTGTGGATGTTTGTTTTTTGGGTGCAGGATCAGGTTCCCATTAGCATTTTGACGTATGCTCCTCTGGGAGTGATAAATAACATAACATGTCAGATCCACATAATATCCACAGTGCGGCATGGAAATGTGCCGTATGACATCATCACCCTTTCTCATCACAGGGGCTTTAAATGAGCAGATATCGGCACACGTCCAGGTGTTTTGAGGCATTTAGTCACCTGTGTTTGATTAACCAATCAGATTCTGTTCCCGCAGGGGACTGTCTGCTGGACCAGCCCCAGAGACAGCTGTCTCTGCCGGACAGCCTGCCCGGCTCCGACTACACCCTGCACCGTCAGTGCGAGCTGGCCTTCGGCGCCACCTCCAAACCCTGCCCCTACATGCAGCCCTGCTCCAAGCTGTGGTGCACGGGGAAGGCCCGTGGACAGCTGGTCTGTCAGACCCGGCACTTCCCCTGGGCCGACGGCACCGGCTGCGGCACCGGGAAGGTCTGCTACCGAGGAGCCTGCGCGGAGCGGAACGCCACCATGCACCTCAAGGTGGGGTCTCCAGACATTTCTTTGGCTGTTTTCTATGCACCACAGATTTATTTGATTTGATTGGTTGCAGGTGGATGGCCGGTGGGGGAAGTGGGCGGCGTTTGGAGAGTGTTCCCGGAGTTGCGGTGGAGGAGTCCAGCTGGCCAAGAGGCAGTGTGACAACCCGGTTCCTGAGAATGGAGGAAAATACTGCTACGGCCTCCGGGTCAAATATCGCTCCTGTAACCTCCACGCCTGCCCCGACACAGGTAACCGAGACCTATAGATCTCTAGATCTGCGGATCTGGAAGCGCTGGGGGGGGCGGAAAAGCAATATAAAGGGCAGAGTAACCGTCAGTCCGCTCTACCGGTTGTTTTTCCATCTAATCCGCAGGTAAGAGCTTCCGGGAGGAGCAATGCGAGTCCTTCAACGGCCTGAACCTGAACACCAACAGACTGGGCTCCTCCGTGGTCTGGGTTCCCAAATACTCCGGCATCTCCCCCAAGGACAAATGCAAACTCATCTGCCGGGCAAACGGGACCGGGTACTTCTATGTGCTCGCTCCGAAGGTTTGCATAATTATATTGATTTATTTTGGAACACTTTTTAATGGTATAAACATAGCATCAGTCAAAAAACAAAACCATTAGCCTTAATGAACGTAATTAGACGACATGCTTAATGACGCGTTGATAAATTAATTTTTAGGCAAATCACCAAATCCGCTGCACTCCACATTAGCAGCCAATCCTAATGACCCGAGGCTAGGTTGAGTCTTTGGTAATTACTAGCTGTGTTGAAAAAATGATACTTCACGGAGCGAGGTGAATAAAAATGCCCCGTCATGCTCCCTCAAAAAGCCCCCGGATTGGGAACTTGTATTCATATTCAAAATTGTGCTGGATCACGAAATCTGCGCCCTGTCATGATTCAAAAAGAAGGAAAACAGCTGATTGGCTCCACAGCGTAACCGTGACGATGGATGGAGTGATGAGAGAGGGATAGTTTCACTGCACAGCTGCAACCAGCATGAAAACAAGATTGTAGGGGCAACACAAGCCCACGTCCCACAATGCACTCCTTCAATTTCTGTATTTTTTTTTTACGTGGTTAAAAAAAAATTTGAGGAACAGCAGACCTCATCTGCAGCCTCGCTCTCTCTGCCCTCGCTTTAAATATTACCCATCAGCCTCGGGCCAAGGGCGATGTAATAATGTAATAATTCAAACTTGAACCCCCTCCCCCCCCCCGTGCAGGTTGTGGACGGGACGCCCTGCTCCCCCGACACCTCGGCCGTGTGTGTTCAGGGGAAGTGCATCAAGGCGGGCTGCGACGGCAAGCTGGACTCCAACAGGAAGTACGACAAGTGCGGCGTGTGTGGCGGAGACAACCACGGCTGCAAGAAGGTCTCCGGGCTGTTCACCAAACCTGTGTGAGTAGGACGTACCGCGCTACCGGGTCAGGACAGGTCCAGGTCAACTATAAAAATATTCAAAATTAAATATAAAAATGTAATATATATAATATATTTTATATATTTAAAAAATACATAAAAATATATATGAATTAAAATAAAAAATAAATACATGTGGATAATAAAATTGATAATAAAATCAATGCATTTTAATGATCAACACACAAACCTCTGTGTTGAGGGTGTGTACGTTGCTGTGTGCATTTTGCGCACTCCGATGAGTGTGTGTGTATATGTTAATCAGCTGAGGAAACCCCCCAGAACACTTTAAGTGGTCATTTATTTTATTTGAAAGCTCAAAACTTTGTGGCCAGCCACTTTCAAGCCGTCTGTAGAGAGAGAGCCGTTTCGCAAGTTCACCACACGGGCAATTTACCCACAACACACCAGCCATCGGCCGCAGCTACACATTAGAACACGGTTTTCCACCGGAGGAACCCTCTGGATGTCTGCCTGACCAATGCTAAGCCGAACTCCCACAATCCTCCGCTTCACACAGGTTAAACGCTTAATGCACCAAAACGACACTCTTGACGAAAAAAATAAAAAAAAAAGATATTAGCAAAGACAGCTCGTTTCTTTAATTGCTTCCACTGTACCCAAGAGGAATCAGGATTCCAGATGACTCACCAGTTCCTCCCCTTTACTGGCAGCTCCATGGAAGCGTTTAACATTATCCAGCCGTAATGTGTGGAGCAACACAGTTACTGGAATAAGAGTGATCCAGTGACGGAGTCTAAAACCATGAGGTGTGGATGTAAATCAGCTGTGTTAGAAGTGGAAAACAGAGTTGTGTGGTTATAACTTAATAATAATAATAATAATAATAATAATAATAATAATAATAATAATAATCCCACAATCCTCCGCTTCACACAGGTTAAACGCTTAATGCACCAAAACGACACTCTTGACGAAAAAAAGAAAAAAAAAAAGATATTAGCAAAGACAGCTCGTTTCTTTAATTGCTTCCACTGTACCCAAGAGGAATCAGGATTCCAGATGACTCACCAGTTCCTCCCCTTTACTGGCAGCTCCATGGAAGCGTTTAACATTATCCAGCCGTAATGTGTGGAGCAACACAGTTACTGGAATAAGAGTGATCCAGTGACGGAGTCTAAAACCATGAGGTGTGGATGTAAATCAGCTGTGTTAGAAGTGGAAAACAGAGTTGTGTGGTTATAACTTATAGTAATTTATAATAATAATAATAATAATAATAATAATAATAATAATAATAATAATAATATAAAGAACAATAAGAGAATAGGACGTTTTTATTTTTAAAGTAATTGATGGAATAAAAGGTAGAATTTACTTTTGGAATCTGACATTTCCTTAAGTGAGGATGGTATGTACAGTACATATACCCAAATGTCACAATGTTCCTTTGGTTAAAAACTGTATTTCACCCCTGTTCTGTTTCATGAATTTGTCAGTATTACACTTAACAAAACACCTATATTATGTCCTTTTTTTAATAGTACATTTACTTGTATTTTATTTTGCCAATTTGGTGCCTTTGAATAGCCTAATTTCAAATCTGCGCTCTTGCTTTTCAGCCACGGCTACAACTTCGTGGTGGTGCTGCCCACGGGAGCCTCCAACGTGGACGTGCGTCAGCGTGGCTACCGAGGACTGGTCGGCGATGAGAACTACCTGGCGGTGAAGGATCATCACGGGCGCTACCTCCTGAACGGGAACTACGTGGTGTCGGCGGCGGAGCGCGACCTGCTGGTGAAGGGCAGCCTGCTGCGCTACACCGGCACCTCCACCTCCACGGAGATCCTGAGGGCCACGCGGCCCCTGCAGGAGCCCCTCACCGTGGAGGTGCTCTCGGTGGGGAAAATGACGCCGCCCAGGGTGCGCTACTCCTTCTACGTCTCCAAGGAGACGAAGGAGGCGAAAACCCTGCAGAAGGAGGGGAGGAGCCACAAAGCGCACAACAGCGTCCTGATCGAGAGCAACAAAGTGGAGGCCAAGAAGCAGGCGATGGGTAAGAGGCCGCTAAGCCACTGGGTGACGGCCAATTGGGATATATGCACGGTGACCTGTGGGAGGGGCTTGCAGAAGAGACTGGTGCAGTGCCAGAGCGCGGCGGGACGTCCCGCCACGGACTGCGACGGCGCCGAGCGGCCCGCGGCGGTGAGAGAGTGCGGGGATCCGTGTCCCATGTGGGACGTGGGCACCTGGTCCCACTGCTCCAAGTCCTGTGGGAGGGGCTTCAAGAGGCGTCCCGTGAACTGCGTGACGGATAACGGTATGAACCTACCCAGAAGCCACTGCTCCGGGATGAGGAAGCCTCAGGAGCTGGACCTCTGTAACCTGAAGCCGTGTTAGAGCAGATTTGGACTCATTATCGATTTGCTCGGCTTGATTAAATTTGACATCATCCTCGTCATCCCGAATCAGCGCGACCAGGATTGGATGGCTGTGATTGGGGGGGCGCCACGGCGACAGGGACGCACTTCCTGTTTCTGTTTGAAAAAGACAGAGGCCTGTTTACAATCAAAAAATGGAAGGAAGGTCCCCTTGTTGACCGAAACTGTCAAACCAATCTATTGTGGCAGGTTTTGACTTTTTGGTTGGTCTACCTCTACCAGGACACGATGAGATAAGACTGGATGGAGGCCTGTGAGGGTCACGCTGTGCTGTTATCAGAAGCTGGTATCTGTGAATTGACTTTTTATTTTCCTCACGTCACTCAGCTGATGGATATGTGAAACACAGTACTGTATCCGTCACGTTCAAGACCCCCATAGGCCAGCCAGTAACCAATAGCTTTACAGTCCACGAGATATCCTACGCACTTGAAATGTTTCAATTGGATCAATATCAGAGAATCCTTAAACTAAAAAAAAATAAAAAATCTGAACATATTTTTCTATAAGGGGAAAGTTAGTGTATGGTCACAGCTGAGATATTAGCTTTTTTATATAAAGTGAATGTAAACTGTTGTTATGGTGCAATTATAAATGTGTCAGCTGTGTGTTCTGTTGCCAAAGAGCTAAATCGGTAAAAAAAAAAAACAGTCATGGTTGTAATAACAGTGTATTCATTGAGTTATTTTCTTCCAAAAATCACATTTGGTGCTTTCCAGAGAGACAATAGAACCCGTAGGACACGATGCAAAGACAATATTAACAAAAAAATAAATAAAATACATCCCACAATAAAAGTAAAGCAAATGAATGCTTAGTTGTAATAAATCACACTTCTTACTGGGAAAAAAAAGGGATTTGGCATTATTTTAAAGGAAAGGGGAGGAGCCAAATATTGGAGTGACAATAATACCATCTAAAAGGTGGTTGTGTACAGTATTTTTTTTTTTTTACTTTCACATCATGTACAGAGAATGTTATTTTTTATCAGTTGTCTTTTGTATTGTATACTATGTATACATCCATCTAGCAGCATAAAATAAAGTATACGTATGAGATTATAACCATATGATGAATATGCGTTGACTCCTGAATGTCTCTTTTTGCTCCTGCAGTGTCTCTGCTGTCTCTTAAATGGGGTGTGATCAAATTGCAGCTCTCCTCCAACTGCAGCGCGAGCCATGAAAACGCATTCACTCATTCATTCGTTCATCCTCTGTGGCATTCTGTGGACTCAGGCTCCGTTGTCCCAGCTGTACTCTAATAACACCCCCAGCCTGCCCCAGAAAGCCTGACGCATTGTTGGAGCGACGTCCTCCAGACTCAGACACCCCCTCGACCCAAACATTTGATCCATGCGAGGGTTGGGAAAGACGGGCGGGGAACGTCCGGCCTCCGGAAGGGCCACCTACATCCCGTGGGACGGTTTGATTCGAGGCCATTCACAAATAAAAACTCACGGATCTGATGACAGCAATGATTTTCTGCTATAAAATTTAAAATAAAACTGGGTCTCCAATAATGTTTCCATCTTTTCCAAGAGAAATTGAAAAATATGTCAATAAAATATATAAAAAGCGACTCATTCTTTTTTGATATTTTCAAGACTTAAGCATCAGCAAATACGGAGTTTTCAAAATCCACATAATGTCCCATAAGGCTACAGGATACATGAAGGGCAACTGGCAATGTTTTACATGTTTCTAACGGTCAACAAATCCAAAGCGTTGAAAGACCAAAGACCACACAATAAATTGATTCCACTCACAAAATGAATCTGGGCCTGGGTAAGCCCATAATAACAGAGAGACTTAAACACTGTATATTTGTCTTCTCTCAGGGGGTGCGGTGATGACGACAAAAAAAAAACATCTTCAGAATGTTAATGTGAATGAAATAACAACCAGATCTAAAACACGTCTGTCACTGTTTTACTGAGAAGAAAAACACACTTCTGTCTTTTAGACATGTATCACACAAAACACAACAAAGAATCCAATCTCTACATGTGATGTGATAGATTTCAATTTGTTATTATTATTTATGTCACACAATGACATCTTGGGTGGTTTGACTCTACAAAACACAGATAAAACAAAAACAACCCGGACAGACTAAACATGAACAGGACAGACCCACAAAGGTGAGCAGGAGACTATGTGTATAAGGGGTGGAGGCCAATAAGACACAGGTGAAACTAATAGAGACTAATCAGACACAGGTGCAACTGATCAAGGCGGAAGCAGGAAGTTAAACAAGCGCAGGACACGCGATGAAACAAACTTCAGAGTAAAAACAGGAAGCAGCAGAAAACAGACCAAAAACTTCCAAAATTCCATGAAATGACAAATCCAAACAATAATAAAAAAAAAAAAAAGCTGAATAACGGATGTCCAAACAGCAAAAAAAATCCAACGTAAAAAAATTAAAAATAATATATAAAATAAAAAAAAATCCAACGTAAAAAAAATTATATTAAAATATATTAAAAAATTATATATATATATAATAATATATAAAAAAATATATATATATATACATATACAGTATATATAAAAAGCTGAAATGAAAATGAAAATGTTGGAGTTTGGTGGAGAAACTGAAACCAAGTTTGTGCCCAAATCGACACAAATGTGTGATTTGTGTTAACAGCGTGGAAATGTTTTCTCTTGGAACCCCTCTGTGATGTTGTCATCTCTGTGTGAACAGCTTGCACAATGCTCTGAGCTGTGTAACAGTGTGTGTACACACACACTTTTCTCAGCTCGGAGCATTGTGTGTGTGTGTGTGTGTGTGTGCATCTACATGTGACAGCGGCTGTGCCTGTGCACAGCAGGGTGACACAACCCTGACGCACACAAAGTGGTTTGCAGGAATCCTAATAGTAAAACAACAAAAAAAACAGGAGTGTGTGGTCTCACTGTACGTGACGTCGGCCTCACTGAGAGGTGATGGATTTGAACGGCTCCGGAATTTATATACGGAGCCGGTGGAGTCCGGATGGAATCCGGATGGAATCCGGATGGAATTCGGATTTACACAACAACACAATCGGTGGACATCCGGGGGGAGGGGGGGGGGCCTGGTCCCCCTATTCAGACTCCACCTGCACAGATAACGAGCATGAAGTTGAGGCTTTGAGTTGGAGAATGCTCTGAATTCAGCAAAAACTTTTCAAATAATGGGATTTAAGTCGCATTCACTAAAGCACAAAGTGCTGAGCTGCAGCAGGAGGTGTAGAATCTACACTATTCCGCATCTTGTTTTTATCAGAGAGTTATTAAATTTGCACATTTTGACTCCGATTTGGATCACACAGTGGCATTTTTCTTAGTTGCGTAATTTCCCTTTTAATGACCCAGTCGCTGCACATCCTGGGCTGGGAGCCCCATTAGGTTAATTCGTTAAAAAGACACAAACGAGCCAGAGTCATATGCAGAAGCGTGACGGCTGCGAATTAAGTCGTTTTTTATTTTTTTTGTGGCTGACTTTTGTGAGCGATTTACGTCATATATTGTGGCGGTTTTCGATCAGGCCCACAAATCCTTCTCCTCTTCTGGGTTCACACTCTCACAAGTTTCACAGCCGGCGGCTGTTTTCAATGAAAACGCTCTAAAAACCCACTGTGCGCTACTTCCTCGACACTTAACTGCAGACACACACACGCGGAGCGCTAACGTGTTCAGCGTTTAGCAGATAAAGACCCCGACGGGAAACATTTAGAGACACAAAACAAAGCCGAAGGGGAGTTGAAACTCAAAACTGTGTTTATTGTTATTTTTATATTTTTAATTCAGGCCAAATGATAAATTATTTTTCATATTCACTCACGGTCAAGTATGTTTCATATTTGGATTGGTGGACGGAGACTGTTCCTCTGAGGACACAATGAGGAAAAACACAGATTTCATACTCAGACGAGAACCTCATACATATATACGATATCATATAATATAATAATAATTATATTATGTATATGTATATAATGAAATATCCATTAGTGCCTTATAAAATTGACTGAAAACTATTGTTTACTTTAAAAACAAATGTTTATGATAAGACATAGAAGGGACTGAACCTGAGACTGAGCAGGTTCCGTACCCGGCCGGTTCTGTAGCTTCACGTGTACACGTGTTTGTCAGAATAACGCATGGCCACGAAGCGACCCTGATCCCTCAGAGCACCGAAGCGTCAAACAATTCCCATTTCCCAGCTTGGAAGAATCGGCCTGCAATGGAATAACGTTTGGTTACTCACAGGAGCTGTGGGTCCTGGGAGAGAAAAAAAAAAAAAAAAAACTCAGAATCATCTGTCACCCCCCAGGGATCCTCTCAGGGACCTCTCAGCCTAATATGGCGATGGTGGACAGGGCTGGAGTCCAGATGAACACGTGAGCGTCTGTCATTGTCTGTATCTAACAATGTATACTCTTTCTCTCTCTCTCTCTCTCATATATATATATACAGTATATATATATGAGAGAGAGAGAGAGAGAGAGAGAAAGAGTATAAATTGTTAGATACAAACAATAGTTTTCAGTCAATTTTATAAGGCACTAATAGATATTTTATTATATATATATACATAATATAATCATTATTATATTATATGATATCGTATATATTCTTATATTTGCATTCTAAACAGCTTTTTACTGCTTTAAATACATGTATTTATATATACAGTATACAGTATATTATTTATAAATATTTCTTTCAGTTTTACACCCGTGGAAAGTACCAAATAAATCTATTATTGTCTAAAATAGGTGTGCAGCTGTGCCGGTAGCTCTGTGAGACTGTGCTCGGTGAGTACAGCTGTGATATGTCAGCGTCATGACGTGGTGGCCGGATACATATTTCAGCCGACTCCTCTGGGAGGAATAAGGAAGGATCATTCATCTCCAGAGAGGATTGATGCCTTTTCCCCAATCAGATTCCTTGACATTTATGTGAATATGTGCTAAATAAAGAATAACAACTCAAGGGCAAGTGCAAATGGGATCAAAGGTCTTACGGCTAATATTGGCTGATATTGACCTTTTTGAGTCTTTTTGCGGAAGAGGAGCCATGCATTTTGGGAGATTTATATTTGACTTCAGGTGACGCTGGCTTATTTATCTCTTTGTTAATTAAAACCCAACCTAAAGTGGATGGAGCGAAACTGGCAGCCGGAGATTCAAAGTCCACACACACAGCTTTAGCTGGTTTCTGTGGCGCCCGTGTCGCCATATCGGAACCTCGGCTCAGGTCGCGCAGGAGTTCTTCCTCCGCTGCGGTCTGGATCCATTAAACGCGAAGCGTCATGGGTTCTAAATGTGGAATCCACTATGACGACTTCATCCACAGGGGGTATTATTGATGGGGTCCCGTCCCCCAAAAACCAATCTGGTTTCAAAGTGAAGGATTGAGGGTCTTCAACCGGAGATCGGATGCTGTAATCTATGCTGAGACCACAGCCTCAATGGATGTGTGTGTGGTTTCAATTATGTGTTATCACAGGGTGTAGAGGGGGGTACATCACAACAACCACTACCAGACACACACACACACACACATAAACATGTTTCACTCTGCCCGTGAGGGACCCTCATTGACATCATGCCTTCCCTTGTCTTTACCCTAACCTCAAGCATAAAGCCTAGTCCTTGTTTTAATCCTAACCCCTAAAACCGAGTCTTAACCCTCAAAAACACCTTTGAAGTGGTCAGGACCTTCCATGACGTCCTCAGAGACATTACACGTTGTGTATTACAACTACACAACTGTCAGTATTCCTCAGTTGAACTTATTCTTTCCAGTCTGTCTACGGTGATTTATCGAGAGACATTAGTCCATCTGTGTCCTTTCTCCCTCTCACTTCTTCCTTCACTTTGCTCCCCCCCCAAAAAAAAGCAAAAAAAACCTAACGAGGATTAAATTGGGGTTTTTCCAGCGCCTACGTAGATTTGAGTTGCCATGGAAACGTTTGCAAAATAAGGGCTGGGCTTAGTTAGCTGCTCACCTAATGTTTCAGCAATCATCTTGGCTGTAATGAAAAGCAGAATGTTCCAAAAAAAAAAAAAACCCACCACATTGTCCACTCCTCTTGGTTGTGCAGCTTCGATATCGCTAATGACAGTTTATTTTTAACGCGCATTTACAGGATGAACGTGTTTTGTGCATAGCACAGGGATCAAATATCGCCGATATGTTTCGATAAGATTTTTTTTTTCTTCCAAAACAGACAGCTACAGATTGTGACCAACTCTACAGACAGTGAATCCCAGTGGGATAGAAAGAAAAAGGTCAAGTCGATTCTGAAGATTCACTCGTCCCGTTCAGGCACTTTTTTTTTAAATGCTCGCTCTCGCACAACAGAGACGCCCTTTGTTATCTGAAGGAGGGTCCAATAAATGGAGGGCAGGAATCCGCCTAAATATGCTAACGGGGATCTTTCGATCCGGCGGAGGAGAGCTGGGAGAAATCAGCCGTTTCGAAAGTTGAAGGAGGAGGAGGAGAAGAAGAAGAAGAAGCGGAGAGAGAGAGAGATTCGGGCGAGCGAAGTCGTGGGGGTGAGACGGCGTGGTTTTAATCACAACACACTGTGTTTGTGTGCAACGTTTTCCCTCGAGCTCTCTGAGGAGAGGGCGACGTTTCAGTCAGGGGGAGCGAAGAAAATCTGCATGACACACACACACACATGCATGCACAGAAAATAAAAAAAAGCATATGCATCTTCAAACGATGAACAGATTTCACATTGACCCATTGAACTCAAAGGGCCGCCCAAAATATGAAGATTTGATATAATCAAAGGGTCCTCACTGAATATCTCCTGTTTTTTCTTTGCAGCATGACTCTTGAACTTGCAGGACCCGATCATTCTGGCTGGATTATTATTATAATTTTTTTTATCATCTTGTTTTAGGACAAAAATCTGACATGTTAAATGACAGAAGCTAAAGCTGCATTAGCCTTTCAAAAAAAGATGGCATCCCACCCAGGAGATGATCTAGGTCCTTGTTTTTTCTCTCTCTATCAGAATGACTCATTGGATTCTGTTGTTTAAATAAGTTCAAACCTACCATTACATCTTCAAAACAAACGCAGGCCTACAGCTGAACCCTGGCTGTAGCCATTGTTAGGGTTACTATCAGTCATATAATGTTACGACTACTTTTTCGAGGAACATTGCCAAGGACCAAGAACATTTGGGTATGACTATCTAAATCACAGGGTTGAGTCGTGTTACGTGATGTTTTAATTTTTTTTTCTTCACCTGCAGGAAATGTGCACACAGTACAGTACGGACGTGCTCATTCCATAAAAACGTAGACATGCCTGTGTGTGTGTGTGTGTGTCTGTTCTTGCATTTTAACAACACAGTGGAGCAAAGAAAACATGTGGTCAAGCCTGCATGTGCACGACCGCTAAAGCCCTGGTTTTTATGACGTGTGGTGTTCTCATGCTATCCCCAGTCTGTTTCCAATGGGACCACTTCGGATCAAAGAGAAACCCACGAAACGCGGACTCTGATGTCGATGGCACCACCTCTTTGGGTTCTGACGGGGTATCGGGTGTCGGTGAACGCGCGAAGAGAAACCCGAGGGGTGACGTAGCCCGGGCGCAGCGTTAGCCTCGCACAGACCATTAATCACCGAACCACTTCAAAGCACAACGGAGCGCTTATTAAACAAGGAACTGCACGGGATCCAAAAAATAAAACATGCAGCAACTGCGTCCTCGGCAGGTTCGACTTTTTTCTGTTGTGTACTTTAAGAGTTTCACAAGTTTCAATAAAATTCTGAAGTTTCAGGGGGTTTCAGGGGACCACCTTTGAGTTTGAGACTTGAAGTTTGAATTGAGTGCTGTATAAATATATATATATATATATATATATATATATATATATATATATATATATACCATAATTANNNNATCATCAGGCAATGCTCAATTCTTTAACATATTGCAAAAATTGAATTTACAGAAGATGAATCATAAGAAAAACTTAATCAATTTCATCCACTAAGCAAACGTTAATCCATGACAGACTATATTTCCTCAATATATGAGGTCATAGTGACGTCATCTGTCATGGGTCTTTTTTTTTTACATTATACACAGGTTATGTTCAGGGTTCCCTGGAGAGCTGACGTTAGTGAGCTTGTCGACCACACTAGATTTGACATTGATATTTCTAGATATACTCATATTATTTCGTTGACATATATCATCCTATATACAAGACAGATATCAGAAAAGGTCACATAAAACATCAGACTTAAAGATTGACACTGCCAAATTGGGAATTCATTACTTGGCGGGGCCAGATCAATGTGCACAGCAGGCCGCTGATGGCCTGCGGGCCGTAGTTTGGACAACCCCTGTTCTAAGGAAAGAAATCCACTCTGCAGCAGCGTCAAACGCTACGAATGCTACGTGCAGCTTCCGCTGAGCCCAACATCAAACACGTCTTGCGGACATATTCCACTCGTGGTTAACCTAAGTAGCCGGGGATTTGTAGTCGGGGGTTATGGCAAACCACAAAGACACAAGTTCTGAAGTCAAAGTGAACACGAGGACAAATGGCCCTGGCTTTCACTAAACGCGGGCAGCAGCGGCAGCCGGGGGTACAAATCATGGAAACCGACTCTGTGACCACAGCAGGACTCCGGTTTCATCCGCTGGCCCCGGCTGCAGCAGAGCGAGCGCTAAAACGAAAAAAAAAAAAAAAAAGATTCTCCCACATGATGAGGTTTAACTGCAGGAATCCTTGAAGAAGTGGCCGCAGAAACAACAAGAACAAATAAAAAAGCTGCTTGCAGATTGTAAATAAGAAATGCTGTGAAACTACACACGATTTTTGTGAAATCCTTTTTCTTTCTGAGATTCGGATGAGATAATCCATCTCACACCTCACGCACTCTCTTTGCGTCGAAAAAAAAAAAAAATCAAACACTTTGTTGTTGACATCCTGTAACAATTTTCGCGGCAGTGACCTATGCCGAGTGTCACGTCTTAGCGTTGCGGAGAGGTTGGCAGGTTTGGTATCATTTGTGTGTGTGGATACAGAAAATAACACACTTTTACTCCACACTTGGCAACCCATGAAATGAAAGACGAACAAAAAAAAAACACGAAAGAGTCATAGCAACGTGTATAAAACCATTAATTAGCCTTCTTACACATCTGTTCTCCGAAAGAATGAACAATTATTTATGAGGTTATAATTATTCGTAAGTGACGTTGTTATTTTCTAATTGCTCAGCTGTTGTGTGTTGTTTTTCCCCCATTTCCAGTCCGACACAACACACAAAGGTGATCAGCATCCAATCCCCTTCTCAGAGGGATAGTTGCCTGAGATTGTGTTAACTGCACAATTACATCAGATGACTGGAAACTACCCCTCCCCCCTGCCCCCCCAACAATGGTTGTGCGTTTTTTTCTTGTGTTGTGCGCTGAAACCGTCCCCGCTCGTTTCAGCAGGTCCAAGGAGGTGAGGGCTTTGTTTTGAATTCAGACATCTGCTGACATCCTGACATCTGGACGGCATGGTGTCCAGATTCCTTTTGTCTGACGGAGAAAAATGGTTGTGTTCCAGCAACTGGCCCTGAGACAGACAGGTGGAGAACGATTTGACTCCTCTTCAGGTTCCCCGTTTGAAAAACAAAAGGCCAGCATGGACACTACCCCCCGATGACTGGAAACTACCCCTCCCCCCCAACCCCCCAACAATGGTTGTGCGTTTTTTTCTTGTGTTGTGCGCTGAAACCATCCCCGCTCGTTTCAGCAGGTCCAGGGAGGTGAGGGCTTTGTTTTGAATTCAGACATCTGCTGACATCCTGACATCTGGACGGCATGGTGTCCAGATTCCTTTTGTCTGACGGAGAAAAATGGTTGTGTTCCAGCAACTGGCCCTGAGACAGACAGGTGGAGAACGATTTGACTCCTCTTCAGGTTCCCCGTTTGAAAAACAAAAGGCCAGCAGGTGAAGATGTCATTGTGGGCTCCCGCGGTTCCAGGAAAAGTTAGTCCTCGCTAATGACGGCTCCGATATCTGCAGCCGCGTGTTCCACCACGTTCCTCCGCACCGACTCCTCGCTCCCCATCAACTTTGCGTGAACTTTGCGTGATTTGTGGAAGATACACAAAAAGTCCTGGCTGTCAACATGAAGCTCCTCTCCATCGTCAGAGCCCCAGAAACCTCAACACAATCCATCACAAGGCAACTGTCTGTTCTATGAAGACTTCAACTAACAACAAGAGGGCAGCTCACGAGACTTCAGCCTTCAGTCTATTTTTTCTTCTTCTTTTTTTTTTACATATTTCGTCAACTCCATCGACAAACCCGCTTTCTGATATTATCTGGACTGAAACATGCCCACAGAGGCCTGGCATACACAGGATTACCTAATCCTTGTGGTATTGTGTGTGTTCGGGTGCGTGCGTGTGTGTGTGTGTGTGTGTGTGTGTGTTTGTGTGTGTGTGTGTCCTTCTACATGTGTGGGAAATCTCGGGTTACTCCCCCCTCATCATTCCACCACATTCTGCAATACATCACTGTCGCGGAGAATGTAGCCCCGTTCCAAATAGTTTAGTCTGACAGGACCCACTTTGACATGATAGCCGGCTTTTTCGGTGCTCTTGTGTACGGGTGCCTTTGTAATATGCTCATGCTAACAAAGCGTGTCCAAATAAATGGAAGGCGTGTTCCGGGTGTTTTTCAGAGCTGGAACTGGAGGATCATGTTTTTGGATCAAATCTGACGCGACTCAGGTTCGATTCGCGCGATGAATTGAAACTTTTAACTCAAATTGATTAAATGATGGATATAAAGAAAAATACATAATAATAACGAAATGGGAAACCAGAGCCACAGAATGGTAAACATGCTTCAGATGAGCAGCCGCCGCACATGTTCAAAAAATAACGCAAACGTCCATATTGTATGTCGTGCAATATGTCTTCCAATCTAAGTGTTAATAAATAAGAGTTAAATAAGAATGTGTGACAAACCTTGTCAGAGCAGAACCTGATTCTCCCAGAGGATTCCACTCAGCGCTAATTTTAATAAATCTAATCATCTCACAACAAAATACACAACCGTACAAGACCCCAAACAAATCACGTGGCTCGAAGAAGGAAACAAGGAAACAGAGAGAAGAGAGGGATGCAGAGGAGGAAGAGGAGGAGGATGGGAAGATCCAGGTCCAGAAAACATCTGGAACGAGGCACGGAGAGAGGGAGAGAGAGTGGGGAGACCGCCTGGAATCATCAGCAAACGTCAAATTGAAAAAAAAAAAATGGTAATGCAGGATAGGTATGAATCCATGTCATGGTCACATGACTAAAAAGTTGATAATGTGCTTTGAAAATACGTAACGTTTGTAATCCATGAGCATTATTCACCCATGATGATGTCATCCAGGTCTGTCATTGATTTCATCCCATCTTATGGGAATACACAACAAGTCCTCCTTTTACCATAAGCTGCCCTGCACAACACTCACGGAAAGACATTTATTCGTTACTTAATATTTCTCTCTAACCCTGTGTCAGGCCCTTCCGCAGATGTTGGGATATGTCACCGGAAAAGCGAAATGGTTTAAATTAAATGTGAATAAAACTCATGACGTCTGAAATGACTCTTTTGTTTTTCGCGTTAGCCAAGATCACTGACCTTATCGCAGCATTTAAAAGCTCAATAATGCTGTAGTCACTCAAAAATGATCAGATATGTTTCGTAGGGAAAAATAAACATGTTGTCCGCGAACATTTCTGTGATGTATTCAGCGTCGACGTATTTGTGACTTGGCAAACATTTAAATCAAAGACATATTTCGTCATTACACTGCTTGAAAACAGGATCTGGTGGCAATTATGCTTCCTACAAAATGCATTTTCTGTTGAGAACCAGTTTGTAGATGAACATGGTTTGTGGGAGAAAGCATTTCCACATGTTTTACAAATTGGCTCCAAATTGCGCCTGATGATAAATGCGAGATGTTCATTTCTCCCTTTGTGAAGTTTGACATTCAATCTAAACCAGAATGAAGTTTGATAGATTCGCGGTACTGATCAGAGAACTCACGTTTTGGGAAAATATATATATATTTTTTGTTGATAAAAGTTATGCATAGATTACCCTGATCAAAAGATTTAACGTGCTACGTGCTAACGTGCTAATAATCTATCCATCCAACCACTCCTTTCCCGAGCTTTCATCCAGACATTTCCAGGAATCCTGTTTGACTGCAAACACTGGTGTGTATGGACATGTATGTGAGGATGGTTGAAAGACATTTTCCTGGACGGAGACGTGCTAAGATAATGCCAAGACGAAAACATTGAATATGCAAAGCCATACACTACAAAACACTGTTGTGTCAATGTGTGTTTGACTGACGTGAATTTTTTTGGAAAACACATGTAAATAATTTTACACTGAAGCATTTGATGGTTGACAAATTTCCGTGACAAGCAAAAGCTTAAAATTGAATTAATTCCGAACAATGGTGCTCTTTAAATCTTTTTTTTTTAATTATTATTATTGGGATATAACAACAATAGAATAGTATTAGGAACAACCAATTAGCTAAATATATGGCATACGTGGGAATTTTTTCTCCGTCTACCCAAGTGAAAACAACAAACAGCTGCTTTAAAGTTCACTCATTTACAGACCGTATCTCATTAGTTTAATTGGTACACAAACAGAAAATGTACTTGTGTAATTGGACTTTTCTCGGAAATCCAATTTTCCCAGTGGGTTGCCTGGTTGGGTATCACTGCGCTTTAACACAGGCCTTAAAACAACAACAACAACAACAAGTACATAACTTTTCCCCAAAATGCAATTTTCCCTTTTCGTATAAGGATTATAGTCAACCGACTACGCCATGTGAATGTGATTCTCGTCTTCACGCTAGAGAGGATTTTAGAAGAGTCCGGAGTTGAGTTGCACATTTGCACCAGGTGAAGAGTCCGGCTGGCACAGGCTGGATGTCTGTGAAAGATCGAGAGGGGATGAGAATGAAAACAACCCACCTCACCACTCAGGACACAAGCCAGGCCTCGGCCATTATTTGTTCTGTGTGAAGTACAGCCACAGAAATGCCTGTGCAAATGCCATGCTAAACATCTGGTGCAGCCGGCTCTTATGATATCATCCAGCAGTCATCCGTATAAGTGTAACTCAATAAGGAAACACAGCTCCAGTGAAAAATGCAGGCCGCCGGACCAAGCCCTGCTCACCAGAAAAGGTATGAGTCCTTGGATTTATCACGGGTCCTCTGACACACATATCCATCACATGATGTTTTCCACTTGAAATACTTTACGTTGGTTTGTTAATTAAAGTGTTATACCTCTATATATGACTTGTCACTCTGTTCAAAAACAAACAAACAAATTGATAAATAGAAATAAGAAGAAATTGGTATAATAAACTGTGATTGTCTGTGTATATTTAGTTCTTTTAATTCTTTTAGGTTCTATAGTTGGCTTATTTAATGATCGGATTATAGTATCCAACCGGTGGTCCCGGCATGGTCCCAATGTGACCCTCTGGTAGTGGGGACAGATTTTTTGTTGCCCTCTCTATCCTCAAAGTTGGCCACCCCTGGTATAGATTGACCAGAGTCTGAGGACTGGTTTTTCCAGATCCGCTGTTTTTAAAGCACCTGCTAATTTTTTTCCCAGTGAATCATTTTTCAACCCATTAGACTCTACAGACAGTCAAATCAAAGAAACAAAAACATGGCCACAGATCACTAATTATTGACTCCAGATCTTTAAGGTGCTTAGACGGTCAACCCATTCATTTCTCCAGACTGGATCACAACTCTAACCACAGGGGCGTCTTGAGTGGGACATCCATCAGACGACCTCCATTGACAGGTTCCAGCCTCTAATCCATGCACGAAACTGACTGTAATGTGGAAATACCTCCATGAAGGCCACACGGGAGCACTTCATCAGACCTCTCCTGGACAGTTGCGACACAAGCTATGATTCAAAACCCATTGGAGGTGGAAGGCCCTGAAGATGCTCCGTCTGAAAGCACTGTGAGATTTAATCCAATCAAAGATTTGAGATCTTCAATTTTCTGGACAGATGGATCTTTACTCAATCGGTTCAAGCCAGGAACGCTAGACACCCTTTTTCCACCTTTCTACTCTGTATAAATGATATAAAAGTGGGATAGCACTTTGCTTTTCTGCCTCTATGCTAATAGTGCTGAGAGTCAGATTAGGATTAGACACTTTTAAGATGCAAAAGAAGAAATTCAAAGAAGATACATGGGTTGCTGTGTAAGGGTAAGGGCGAGGTACACCCTTGACAAGTTTATGGCAGGGTTGACACATAGAGAAGGACTAACCATTCTTTCTCACATTCCCACCTACGGACAATTTAGATTAACTAATTAACCAAATCAACCTGCATGTGTTGTGCATGTGCCCATGCAGACACGGGAGAGAAGATGCAAACACTACAAAGAACGCGCCAAATAACGGTTTGATTTCAGCACCCAGCATTTGATATTATGTTAACTGTTAACTAACCAAAGTAGGTAGACAAGCTGTGGTCAAGTAGAACAATCCCAGCAGTATTTGGCAATAAAGACTCAGGCCAAATGTTAAGAGACAAGAATTGTTGGTTCTTTGAAAGCCGGATCTGATGCCAAACTTGGAATATGTCCATGAGTCCACAGGCAACGAGTACAGTCAGCGATTAATACCCATAAATGATATATGTGGTTGTGTGTGTGACCCACTCCTATATACAATCACTGCAATAAATGAGGAAAGTGGAAAGTAAGACCCAGGGTCCCAGTGGCGACATTAAAGGGAAACGCAACAGACTGAAGTAAAACCGAATTTTCCCAATGAGGGTTTTTAAGCAGAATACAATAAAAAAAAAATACAAAAGTCTCTTGTAACAATCTAATCTGATTACAATATCCTGGACTCCAGCTGTCCTGTTTTTTATGGGCGGCGCGCAGGAAGTTTGGCTTTTGTCGAGCGGTTGCCATGCACATCAAAAATATCAGCAAAACACAAAAACCCAAAGTTTATTCAAGACAAAGAAAAGAAAGCTTGTCAAACGCGTATTTTGACAGCTGCCAGATAGAAACCAGGGTAGTGAGGATGCTGAGATTAAAAAGTGAGGGTGTGACAGGGGGTGTTTGACTCCCCTCACGGTTTCCAGCCCCATTTATCATTCTCAGATTCCATATGTACAATGTGTTAGCGCAAAGGGAGGAGAGGGAGAAAAGAGGAGGCCCGGCCTCGACAGCCTTTGATGGATTACCAGCATACTTCACGCAATTTCTAATTAAATCTGCCCCCCATCCCGCACCCCCAAAAAAGCAAAAGTGGTGCACTGTCCACCACCTTCATTTTCATTTTCGAAACATGCTTTTATCATGACAAACTTCTGCAAAAACTTTTTTTTTCCTCTGCTGAGACTTCTCATATCATTTCTAAGTCTATATTCACGAATCCCCCCCCCCACCCGGTGTTCAGGACCAATTTACTCACAGCAGGTAATTAAGAGGTGTTCGTTAATTTTAACTGTGTGCGTCCACTGTATCCACATGGACCTTATTATTACCGTATTTTACACAGAGTAGACCTTTGTTCACCCGAACGCAAACCCACTGACCAAACTGGAGCTAGCATTAAAAACACGGATCTGCACACACACAGACACACACGTGTGTGGATGATGTTTCTAACGTTGGGTCGACTAACGGGCTCAGCCGTGACTTTTGCGCGCAGGAATGTTCAGTTTATGTGTGTGTGCGCGCATGTAATTGTTTTAATTTTTGGTGCTGTGTAAAAGCGAAGAGGTGCAAGAGTAAGGCCCGACCATCGGGATTGATTGAAGTGGGGAGATATTGACTTTGGCAGGAGTAATAAAAAAAAAAAAAGCAGTGATAGTAATGTTTTGCTCTGACCGCTACCATAGGCCCTTCAGTGTAATTCGATTTTCTGTGAAATGAAACCATATAAGAGCATACGCTGAGTCATACAGCCACAATGGAAAATCTGACTTGTATGTTTTGCCAGCGAATTTTGACCATAGCCAAGAAATCCAAATTATTTCACAAATACACAAAAGGCATGTACTCTGATTTCTCCGGATAAAACCATACAATATATTTGAAATCACATTACTGAGTTCATTTTTAGAGCTAATCAGCCTTTCACACAACGGAAAGCACCTGCCACCATTTCTCTAGGATCACTGCTCCAGTTGCGTTATTATAGACACTGAGCAGGACAATAATACAATTAATAATGAATATTGCCGGTATTTAGGTTCATATCAGAAACATCTGTAACAACCATTAAAAAAAAACAGTTTTCTACTTCCTGTCGTCGTTTCCCAGCTGCAAGTCCCAAGAGTTGGTGCGAAAACACGCCACCTTGAAATGTCACTCACACATCCTCCGTCTTCTCCGTGTGTTCATATTGCTCCTTGTGTAGGGTTGGGCGATTTTTTGACCCCAACCACATTATGTTCGCGTAAAATTAGCAAACGCGCCAACGATGACGCCGCGCTTTTATATCATCATCTTCGATTTGTTCTAGTTTTCGTAAAGTCGGACCTAACTTGGTTATTTGTTGATAATATAACAGTTCTTTTTTACAAGGGGAAGACGGAGCCTAGGTTGGCGAGATACATTTCTTTAACTGTATAGTTGTGCATATTACACGCTGACCTTGAACTCAACGTTTCAAGTAGTCACTGACCTATTTAAATATAAGGAAAGAACCAGAATACTATTGGTACACAAATAAAATCAATAATCTGGTGTTGTGGCCTGCGTAAGGCGCCATTTGCTGCAGCTCAGACCTGGGCCATAAGTTTGGAGTCTGTTTGTGATTTTGGTGGTGAAATTGAATTCCCTTAAAATGTAATAAGCATTTACAATCGAAGAAGAAGAAGAAAAAAAAAAACATGGTGGCTGTTCTTAACCATATCAGGCCTTTTCCCATTTTTTGACAGTATCGTCATCTACCTCTGTGTCTCCTGCAGTCTTTTCAATTTCCCTCTTCACACTCATCTGTCATCATTGCTCTCCTCCTTCCCTGAGTCACCCCCCATAAGAAAAAGAAAATATATGAAAGGGAATATTGCTTGGAGGAGGTACGAGCCCAGCTGCTGCCGCTCCGGTGGTTGTCAGGGACAAAATAACAAGACAAGAAAAAAAAACTCAACACTACAAATGTTTCCCGAGTGAAGGTTTTTTTCCTTTCACCAGCATTGGTGGGTCTTCCATCCAATCCCTCCAATTGCACAGATCGGTAAAGTCCAGATCAAACAGAGAGATTTTCTGCGTAAAATAAAACAAAATATATATAGAGCTGAAGAAATAATGGTGTTGTGTTTTTTTTTCGCGGAGACCTGAGACAGAGCTGCCAACCTGTCCACCTGGAGCTACCCCTTTTTTTTTTTTTTTTTTTTTACAGAGTGAGTGAGGAATGACCATTTGCACTGTGTTAAATTAAGTAAGTCAAATATATTGCTCCTCGTAAATCTCTAACAAATAGTGTCTGAGTGCAACTTCCTTGAAACGCAGCCCAGACGAGAAGGAGCTCTTTGTGCCTGGACCTTATCCAAGAGGGCACACTGTGCTTGTTTGTGTGTGTGTGTGTGTGTGCGCACGCGTGTGTGTTTTCTGGATAGCCTCGACATACAGTGTTTTATACACAGTTGTCCAGTGGGCTCACGTGAGACCATGCATGCATGACAGACAGCACCTGGTAGGAATTACCTGTGGTGGGGCCGGGCATTGATGTACAATTAGAGCGCGGGCTCGGCCTGCCGCGCCTGTAAACAGCGGGAGGGCTTTCAGCCGAGTTGCCTTTTTACGGCCCACACCTGCCCCTCACCGAGCGCTCCGCGACCACACCGTAAACTGCAGGAACGACTGGCTCCTGGCGGCTTTGCGCAGCCTGGCGCTGTCAAACCTCGGGGGAGACTGTGTCATGTCATGGTCAGGCCGTGTGGTGATGCGTGCAGCCGGGTTCTATGCGGAACTGGATTGTGCATTCCATTTTTGTGAGCTAAACAAAAAGAAAGTGTCCATTGATGTGTTTAACCTCCTTATCTATAGAGCCTCCCTCCTGACTGTGTAATAAGACATTCTGTGACTTTTATGAATGTGATGATAAACGCTGGACGAGCGTTCATTACTATGCTAGCTAATAAAGCACGCTAACATGGAAAGGCTAGCCTAGGCTTTATTTATTTTTGATTGCTGATCACACACAGTAGAGCATACTACTACTACTGATGTTTTGTTGTTGCCATTTTTACAGCTGCACCGTTATCGGGGTCAACAGCAGGTTAAATGACGGTGCGTGGTGTAGTCAGAGTGTGAAGGAGGACAAATGGCAGAGAGAAAAAATGGCTAGGTGTCCAAAACATGATCTAAAATGTGTGTTTCTGCTGGATGGGTACGTTGTCAGTGACATCCAAGGATGAGCGGAAATATTTACGAAACAATTGAAACTACAAATCACAGACATAAATGTGTCGTAAAAAAAAAGAATCCCGCCATAGGCGTGGTTTACGTCCGTGTTTTCGAGCTAGCAAAAGCATTGCTGGGCTTGCGCGTGATGTGGTTCAAGAATGTGCGTGCGCATGCTTGCATGTGGCTGAATTTCATTAAAAAGTAAGGGTCCTTAAACACTTCTCTTTGACTTTAAATCCGATTGGTATTATCAATCAAACATGAAAACAATCACACAATAAGCAGAAATAAGTTAAGCATTATAAACACACTGGATTGGAAACGAGAGAAAATAGCTTCCTGGTGTCAGTAATGAAAGTCAGAATAAGGTTCCCATTCAAATGTATCCCTGATGTTTCTATTGTTGCAGTTTTTACAGCACAAATGGTTGTTACGGACAAAAAGTAACACTTTGATGCTGATTAAACAGAACCTCCTGCAGGAAATCAATCTGTTCACATCCCATTTTATTTAAAAAAAAAATCTAACACACAAAATTCTTTGTCATGGAGGAAAAGATAGATGCTGCTTTTTTGTAAAAAAAACTAAAAAACATGTCTGTTTATCACCCCGCGTAGGAGGATACCGTGAAAAAAATCACAACACAATACCTCACTTTGTCACTTTGAAAACCTGCAACTATCCGGCCGACACAAATGATAGGTTGAGGGTGAGGAATGATGTCCTGGAGGGACGCGCTGCGGGTGAGGCAGGTGGAAGCTTTCAGCACCCCCACCACCGCGCCCCGCCAATGACGTGTTTTGCGCTGATTGTAACCGAGGTCAAAAAAAGCGCACCAAGCCGTGGAAAATAACACCAAAGTCACCTGAATCCTCGCCGTCCAGGACTGAAAAAATAATTCCTTGACCCTTTCCCCCACTAGTGTCGCCGAGGCGCTCACCGTGTCCTCGGGCCAGTGGAATGGCTGGAACGCCAAAAATGGGAGTCGCCGCGCCTGTAAAAGATTCTCATGTGGCCAACAGACCTTTGCGTTACTGGGCTTGCGCGCAGTGCGCCCATCGGTTCTTTTTTTTCTTTTTTTTTTTGATGTTTCCCGTGCGCTCGTCAACCTCGGGGGAAACCTCTCCGCCCCAACCAGGAGATCGAGAAATAAGTGGTGAATAATTACACGTGTCTAAAATTGGCCTCCATCGCTTGGCTTGAAGTTGGTGTCATGTGGAAGACATTATATAGATTTCAGCCTTTCACTTCAACTTCAACTACAACCATATTTACGCATTTTATGCAAACATTAAAGGTACAGAGGTGTATTTACAGATATTTATCGTCCTAGAGTAGATAGGGGTATCAAATATCACCTCTTTTTTCATACTCTGTCGCAGCTACTAAGACACACTGCAGAACATCATAATGAAGCTAATTAATGTGGGTGGCTGTGGCTCCGTGGGCTCCCACCTAACGTATCTTCTCACAGACCCCATATATGAGGCCTTTATTTTGTGGCTTGCTCTGAATTACACACAATGAGTGAGCGCAATGAGCAGTGATTTTTAAGCCTTGGGAAATGATCAAATTTCACTGAATTGGTCCAAAAATGATAATTAGTGACAGCGAATCCTTTCTAAACAGGCCCAGATTTCACGCTGATTTCATACGTGAGTATAAACAAGTCGGGGGACTTCATCGTCGTATATAGTATAATTCATTTTTTATAGGATAGTACATAATATGAGGGTTAAATACAGATTAATGGCTATAGAAAATGGATGCGTGGATATTTGCTGCTACTTTGCGTCATCGTCACTTTGACAAATGTTCGCCATGGGTTTTCAGAAGGGGTACCGTGGAACACATTAGTTACGGAGGGGATTACCATCGGCCGCGTATAGAGATATATGGCGGAATCGTGGGATCGTTGCCCTGCTGTGGCGTTCCATCGCTTGCACGGTGGAGAGGCCGGCGGCGGCCGTTGCCGAGTCAGCTGTTGGCCGATGACGACTCCATGACTGATGGCTAGCAGAGTCATTGGCACGGATTTCTCCGCAGCTGCACTTTCCCCAACATTCCTCCAGAAATGCGGGGAAAATGATGTAGTGTGTGTGTGTGTACGGAAAATATACATTCCCATACGTTTTCCGTATCTACGCTCCGAACATGTAAACAGGGGAAATCAAAATCATGGGATCTGTCTATAAACAACAGTAAATATATCTTTACTTGCTGACCCCGTTGGTTTATACAGGATGTGATGTCAGAGCAGTGTAAACAAAACAACTGTTCCTGATTTACCTTGGAAAGGTATGGATATAACTTTACAGCTGCATTTCAATAAGTGCATTGAAGCGCCGAGCAGCCCATAAACATATATTAGACAGTAAATGTATGCCTTTGGGTGAACTGGGTGTATTCACTCACACGATGAGCTCGCGGCGATGATTCCCATTCGAAAAAAAAAAAAGAAAAAAGCCCCTAATATAATCTCCTGCCAGCACAATGAGTCAGTGGAACTGCTATTGCATAACCAAAGCTGTCAAAGTCAACCACACACACACACACAGTATGATGTGGCATGTGTAAATCAGATTATGATTTCATATTCGCCCCGAGTAGAATGAGAGGGAGTTTTTTTCTTCTTCTCTGGTTTGCAGTGGCGCGTGGCCCGGACGCTCCGAGTTTATTCACACGCGGAATAACTTAACGGGACAAAATGTCACTCAGAATATTGTCATATATAAATTATGCTTAAATCGGCCATCTCTATTCATATATTTGAAAAAAAAAACACTTTAGTCAGATTTCTTTTTTTCTTCGTTTTTTTCTTAATTAAGCAGATCAGTAAAATGTTCCTTTAGGTTAATTCCCATGCGCTTTTAAACTTTGTAGCTAAGGCGACTAAGGCTAAACAAAATTCGGAAACAAGTTCAGGAAAAAGTCTGAATTTTAGTGCGTGTCTGAGAGCAGCTACCGTAGAAGAAAAAAAGTGTTGAAAGCTACGAGTGTTACAGAAAAAAAAAAAAAGTCTCACAGTCGAAGTGTGTTAATTACAAACTACCATCTCCGCTTTCTCATGAGTTTAATTTTTCCTCGAAACCACCGTGGAGAGACAAAACAAACCCACACGGGGAACGTTGCAGCTGTTCCGCGCGCCGCCGCGCCGAAAACCTCAGCAAGCGCCCGCTTCGTCTCAGAACGCGGCTCCGTTTACATGCTACATACGTGTATATTTGCTACTTATGTGTGTGAGCTGGTTGGAGCCGATGACATGTCGCAAATGCTCAGCGAGCGGTGGACAAACGTAGAGGAAATGAAGTGTGTGCGTGTGTGTGTGTGTGTGTGAGAACCTGTCCAGGCATGTGCTGTATGTGTGGGACAGAGTTGAACATAGTCCAGATAAAGCTGACCTCTCGACCCATGTCTGTGTATTCTACTTTGTGTGCCACAAAATTATTTATTTTTATTTTTTTATCTGAAATTATGCAAATGCCCCCAGAACAAAGTCGTGTTTTTGCTTTGAAAAAAATCCCTCATATCTGACGGAGCCCCAGGACGGAGGTAATTAATGACTGATATTTTTGGTCTGGCTGACATGCTGCAGGATTTATGAGTTTTTCTGTCTGTATTTTTTTCTCAGGAACATTCCAAAGGAATGCGACACACCATTATTCAGATATGACACTTTTTTTTTTTCTGAAGCAATGTTCTAGCACAGGAAGAAAAAACGGCGGACCTCAAGTCAGAACACCCCCCCCCACACACACACACACACACACACACACCGCCACCAAAAATAAATGATATTTATACACTGCTGCAAATTAGTTTTACTGCATGGCTGTAAACAGGCAGTGAATGAATTCAAACATATACAAGTACATACTTAAGTTTTTTTTTCCCCCGGCAGGAAGTTCCATGACTTCAGATTTTTATTCTTAAACTAGGATTTGGAGAAACTGACAAAATGACGAAACGCCGAGGAGCAGCCTTCGCTGTTAACTCAATAACGTGTCACTGGAAACAAATTTAAACTGTCAGTAAAAATAAATAAAGCTCCTGAGTGAAGACAGACGTGAGTCACTATCAGTCCTTGGTCATGTCCTCTGTCCTCCGTCGCTGCCCTGACTCACAGCCTGTGTGTGTGTGTGTGTGTTTGGCATGCATGTTTGTGTGTGTGTACTTGCTTGTTTGTGTGTGTGTACGCGTGTTTGGCATGCATCTTTGTGTGTGTGTGTGCGTTTGTGTCTGCGTTTGTGTTTGTGTGTGCTTGCGTGCGTGCATGTTCGTGTGTTCGGCATGCATGTTTGCGTGTGTGTGCTTGCGTGTTTATGTGTGTATGTGTTTTGGCATGCATGCATGTTTGTGTGTGTGTGTGCGTGTTTGTGTGTTTGGCATGTATGTTTGTGTGTGTGTGTACTTGTTGTTTATGTCTGTGTACGCGTGTTTGGCATGCATGTTTGTGTGTGTGCGTTGGTGTGTGTGCGTTTGTGTGTGCTTGCGTTCGTGCATGTTCGTGTGTTCGGCATGCATGTTTGCGTGTGTGTGCTTGCGTGTTTTTGTTTGGCATGCATGTCGGTGTGTTTTTTTTCACATGTTTGTGTGTTTCACATGCATCTTTGTGTGTGTTTGCATGTTTGTGTGTGTTCAAGTGTTTGGCACGCACATTGTTTGTGTGTTTGTGTGTGTGTGTGTCTGTGTGTCTGTGTGTGTGTGTGTGTGTTTGCGCGTGTGTGTGTTTACTTGCGCGTGCGTGTCGCGCGTGTTTGGCGTGAAACACGCATTGTTGAGTTACAAAAGCACGAAACCTTGCGGCTTATTTCAAACTAAGGAATTAAAAAGAAATATTTTTTTTGCAAAAGTCCTGTCTCACATTTCGGCCCGTTAACCTTCCGGCTTCTTCTAAATAAAGGCCCCTGTTCACCATTTGGGGAAAACGCGGCCACAAAAGAGGAGCTGGACTTTAACTGGACTCGGTTTAAAGAAAACGACCCAGGGGCCTAGCACTGGCTTTCTCGTTGGTCCTGACTGGACACAGCTCAGTTTCTCTGAAGCGTCTCTCAGTACCAGGTTACGGACAAGAACAGGTTCTGTCCGCTGACAGACACTGCTGGCTGTGAAGAACGGGGGGTTTCGGGGATATTGGGAATTCAATCTGTGCAGGACTCACTCTTCACACGTAGGCATTCACTCTTGCTCCAAAAAAAAGAGCGAAATCTGGTGCCTGCTCACCCTGAAGGAAAAATATTTTCTCAGTGCTTCTTAGCTTTTTGCTCATCTCTCCTTTTTTTCAGGCCACTACCTCAGATCCACCAGACGGTGAAATAGGTCATTTCGTGTTACATTATCTCGGAGTGTTCACAGAGCGCTGGAACCGACGCGTCCCCGCTCTCCAAGGTTCTATCACGTTTCCTTTGACCACCACCGAGGGGGAAAACAACGCCCGCCATCAGCCAAATCCCCCAGAAGTCTCCTCAGCTGAACTTGGCATCCACCAAAGCTTAATATTCTTAATAAGCAAAATAAAAAAACGCCTACTTACACATGTTGTCTGGTACTTAGCATGGTACAATAAAGTTGGTTTTTTTTGGGTATTTTCTGCACGGTAACATTGGTGTGCATGATATCATCTCTGGGGTTAGCCGAGTGCAAATTCTACATAACACACCACCCTGCCCCCCCCCCCTGTAGTTCCCCCCGGATCACTCTGTGGAAGATGAGGCAACATGGGCCTCAACATGTTTAGTCTGCAGTCTGCTGTGCACTGAGAGGTCCTGTCAGGTGTCGTCCCGCTCCCCACTGTGTCTGCCCTGGGTTGTGTAACTCCGCCCCCCCTCCATCATGAAAAACCAGAGGAAATGCTGCAGTTTTTTTTTTTTTTTTTTTTTTTTTAAACGCTCCGGAGATGGAACGGTGAAAACAGAAACCATCCAAACCGTCCGTAAATACAATGTTGGTGGCAAGAGGTCAATCACAATCTTCAGTGGATTATTAGTGAGTGTATTACATTATTTTCAGTAAAAAAAAAAATCAATGCAATTTCAGACGGTATAAAATTGCCCCTCTCAAAAATGTAAGCGCACAGTAAACAGAAGCTGAAATATTTAAGATGCACTTTGTACATTTTGACCTTTTTCAGGTGTTGAACCGTATACTGCAAATTGAATTCGCCTCATGGACGCTCACGATCGAAAACATCCTCTGTCCCTTCACCCTCAACAGGGAAACACGTCTGGACCGGAGATTATTCTAGGTTTGGGTTTTTCTTTTTTTCTGGATGCAGCTTTAACATCTGCGGCGGATGAACACAGATTCTATTTTGGACAATTCCAGGGTCCCGCCGAGACATTACATTTACAGAGGTGACAAAATGGAAGACTGGCGCACACACACGCATCATACCCCACGGTTTATATTTGTCATAGGCCGAATGATAAAAAATATATGAGCGTATGTGGACGCGGAACATGAAATGAGCTCATGTTCTCGACGAGAAGTGAAAAACAAAGAAACGGCAGGTCTTTTCTTTTTTTTTTTGTTTCCTGGAGTCGACTTCACCCATTTGGTATGTTGTTGTTTGGAAATTAGAGTCACGACTTCAGAGCCCACCTTGACTCGAACCTATGACTGAAATGCTCTCGTCACTCGATACCTTATGAAACACTGTGTAAATGTTGTTTCAGGGATGTTAATTGGGAGGCTAACATGTCCCCAGAGGAGCCTAATATTCGTATGTCATCTGGGACATATTAGCTCTGTGTAGTGGATTGACAGAGGGAGCAAACACACATGCGGAGACACAGCGTACTGTACGCGCTAGGTGCGCGCGTGTGTGTGTGTGTGTGTGTAATCCTATACCAGCCATTACTCATCCCAGGAACGGCTCATCGCCACTCAAACTGTGATAATACGTCCGCTGATGCTAGATTTTGAGCCTGGTGGCACAACGGGTTGGAAAAAAATGTGGAATTATGCTCAATCTGTTCAAAATAGAAGTTTCAAGTTTCATTCCTATATTTACTGTACACTATTTAGGATCCAATTGGAATGAAGGTATTATTACCCTTACTGGCACACCGGCTTTGATGATAAACAAATTCCTCCATTGTAATGCACATAAACTCTGGGGAAATGTTAAGATTGGGACTTTGAATGCAGTGAATGTATATTTAGAAATATTTGCGATTCATGACATCACCGACGGTGGGTTGACAGCTGCTCATGCTGGACCCAAAAACGTCCCCCAGCCTCCTCAAAGTAAAACCGTAACCACGACTTAAGCTCAATACGACTTATTTCCTCTGGTACTTTGCTTTATTTGTCCATTATTTTAAATTGTTTGGCTTTTCTGAGCTGGCCGTAGACTCCGCCTGTGGTCAGACGGCTGCGACTCTCGTCAAGGCTGGATTTCCATTTGTCAAAAAAAAAGAAAACATTTCAAAATCAGAGAATAAGCTTTGGAACAGCGCGGTTAGAAATGTTTTCGTGCCATTAATAGAGGGAAATAATTCATCAAGCCTGCAGCTGGGCAGGTTCGTTAATACATCGGTTTGGGACCACGCCGCCCTTTTCCAGACAGCGAGCTGTCAAGACACACGCCGTGAACATGTCTAGCTCACTAGGAATGAAGGTGCACACCAAAGAGAGCGAGAGAGCGAGAGAGAGAGAGAGAGAGAGAGAGAGAGGTGTCTAAATTAAGTCAGCTGTCCAAATACGAGTGAAGGCCCATAAGGTCCATATCTCATCCTCCTCCTGGTGCAGGATGGGAAACATGAACCCCTTCACACAACACCCCTCTATTAAAAACACATCACAAATCAGACACCATGCATACATAAAAAAAAAAAAAAAGTTCCTCCTCGAAGCCCAAATATTCACTCCGCGGGAATGATGCGTCGTGCGAGCGTTTACATTACAATCAGCTCAGCTTTAATTCTCTGCTCACACGCCCCCGGATTAAATAAACAAGCAAAATGTTTCCACGAGCAATCACCGGAGAAGACTAGATTAAAAAAGAAATTGGTCACCAGGTGTTCTACCGCGTAAAATGAAATCAAATGGTTGGTCAGTGGTGTCGTTTAAAAAGCGTGTACCGTCTCGCTCTTTTTTTTTTAAATAACGCATACAATTCTAAAATGTGTTTGCGGTGTGTTTGCCACTTTCACAGTTGCCGAATATGAACACACAACCAAGTGGGTGACTGTTCCGGGTTCATTTAACTCACTCTAGCTACGAGTGTTTAGGATTTTTTTTTTTTTTTTTTCCTCACATGGACACGAGTCTCCGGGGGGACGCTGGGAGAGCGCAGCAGGTTGTTACTGGACATTGTCCACGTCTCTATCCGGGCGCAGCTGTGAAAACCTGCCGCACATCTGGCCGCCTCAGCGAGCTGCGACGTCACCCGGCCGTCAATCACAGCCCAGGTGCACGGGGCGTGTGCGTGTGTGGGTGTGGGTGTGGGTGTGTTCACTTTGCACAGTGGTCATGTAAGTTTGCTGAATTATGAACTCCAGCTGATGCTCGTTAAGATGACCATAAATCAAATCACATTTTTTTTTCTCAGACCTACGTGAATCAATATTTTTCATGAAAACTTTGAATGCATATTTTATTTATTTTTTTGTCACCCTGCAAATCTGGAGCTCTGCTGAGATTGTATTTTAGCCTGTTTAAAAAAGAATGGTGATTTTGTTTTTGTGGCATCTGTCATCGGCCCCGTTACGAAATGACACCCACTCATTGCTAAACTGTTCCCCCCCCCCCCCCCCCATCGCGTTGTGGTGGAGCAAATAAATGAACAATTTATTCTAATTGCGTGAATGGACAGCATCTGGGTGCAATTATATTTCTTTCAAAAACAATTTCGCTGCAGGAAATTGGCTGTATGAATATGGAATTTCATCCATGAAACACCCCAAGACTCGCATGCTCCACATTCACTGAGTAAATGTTACTATACCAAATTAAAATGACTTTTAATTCTTTGCTACAAGTCTGATCTGGCTCTAATTATTCGAAACACACAACGTCGCAAAAAACGCAAAAAAAAAGAAAAACCCACTGAAATATAGAACTTTCCCTTTTTCATTTATGGAACCGCAAAAAAAAAAAAAAAAAACTTGAATTTAGACTTGGTCCATAATAAATGATGGCCTTCCATGTTCCATTAGCCTACTGCGTCACCGACACCTGACGGCTCAATCAAGACTCTGATCCTCACACAGGTCATTTAGAGAAGTGCTTGGTGTCATTTCTCAAAAGTATCCATAACATAATATTTACTATGTGCATACATTTGACTCTAATTACGGTGTGGTTCATTTACTTTCACGGAACAACTCGGGTCACATTCCAGGTTTTGGGATTTTTGAGGGTGTGTGTGTGTGTGTCAGAGTAGTGAGAGTGAAGCGAGTGAGGGACAGGGGCCAGACCCACAACATTAGTCAGTAACCACACAGCACGCTGGCCAACACTAATAGCTGAAACGCCTTGCTGAGTTTAATGCTCAGTTACACACACCGTCATCCAGCCACCACACCCAAAGCAGCCAGAAATCCCCTTTTTCTTCACGCACACACACACACACACACACACACACACACACATCCCTGGGCCAAGCGCTACACTAACAAGACACACATGGCTCGGGCGCGCTTGTTTTTCACCACGCTGTTGCTCAACGCCAACAGCGCCGTCCTCATCTGTGCGGACAGGCCTCTGGCTCCAAATATAGACGCGGAGCTGACGTGACATCCAAGCAACGGGTTTCTTTTTTTTTTCGACACATGAAGTCCATGACGTCATAATTGCTTCCAGTGCGGGACCCCAGCGAACGCCACCCAGTGATGTCGGAGGCCCATACGTGTCCAGATACACCCTTATAGGTATATGAAAAAAATATACATATATAGTTCTTACTCTACCTTCCATTTGAAATATCCCGTTTTTTGTTGTTTTTTGGTTTTTTTTTTTTGCTGTAGTTGCACACATGAGTGGCATGTGATATCCAATCAGTGAGATCGTTGTGGCATGAGGCCAGATCTGAAGCTTCAGGCTTATTATATTAGTAAATACTGACTTAACATATATATGATGCGGTTGCGTAATATATATATATATATATATATATACATATACCCTGTAAATAGCTGGAATAAAACCACGTTTCAGTGTCATTGTGAGACATTTCTCCCTAATCCCCGCCCCCCCTCGATACATTGACCAGAATCGGTGGTGACAATCAAGTCAAACAGAAGAGGAATGTTAATCTCATGAGAGAAATACTACAACGACCAATCAGATAATCGGATTAATAGGGGCCAGGAAAGCGCTGGGCCACATTAGCCCCTCTCAGTCCGAGCATGAAACAAACGCACGACTGTTTGGAGACGTTATCGTCAAAATCAGATGCCTCCTCTCTCTCTCTCTCTCTCTCTCGTCCTCCTCTGGTGCGTCGTCATGTGGCCTAGTCAAACTATTACTCAACAAACAAACAAACAAAAAAACAACAACACAGGAATCTGTCGAGACACTTTCATTATCATTACCGGGTAATCAGCGTAATTACGTCTGGGAAAATGCGAAGGACTCAAATGTGCAATTAAAAGGGATGTGTGTGCCGATTCGGAGGCGCTAACGTCTTCCGAATGTGCAGGGGACGCACTGAGCGATGACATCATAGATGCATAAGCCATTTTGTGTCGGCGGCTGCGGCTGGAAAGTCCCTCGGTTTCTGCCGCGGCGTGACGGCCGCCATCACAACCCGGCACAACACTCGCCCGCTAACCTTCGGCTACCTCCAGAGAGGCTGACCAATCACAAAGGCATGTTCCCACCAACCTTCTGGATCTGCGTGTGTGTGTGTGTGTGTGTGTTCCCACCAGGCCGTCCCAGGCTCTGCAACAGGTGCAGCTGATTAACTAATTCCCAGCTCTCTCTTGGAGGATTTTTCGAGAGAGAGAGAGAGAGAGAGAGAGAGGAAAAAAAAAAAAAAGTGCACTCTCTCCCCCCTCTCCCACGGGGAACATTTGCTTTTCATCCATTTGGCCGACGTCCAAGTGGAATAGAGAGATCTCAGCTGCTCTGGGGATAGTCGCTCGTCCATCCATCAGCCTCACAAAAAAAGAAAAAGACGGAGTCTGTCGTTGGTTTAATGTGCGGTCGGCCACTTCCTGGATATCAGAAGCTTTTGTGAAAATCCCATGTTTTATGACGCTTAGCTAACCGCGCAAAATCCCGACCGTACAGATATTCCACTTTAAATATGAATAATGTGGCTATATTTCTTCAGTGGTAATCGGTATTTAATGAAAAAATTATTTCATGCTATTTATTTTGAAAAATATTAAAAATGAAGTCTAGTGAAAACCAATGTTTGACAGTTTGTGCTCAATCATAGGACATAATAAAAATAAAGCTGCACTAAGAATATAAATCAGGATTTGAATAGAAAGGGAAAAAAATAAATCATAAGTCATAATCCATTTACTAGATTTTTTTTAGTTTTGAACCCCTGGACAGAGTGTTTAGTTTAGCCCAGGAAAGACAAAACACTTCACATGTTACATGTCACACGTTAAATGTCACGTGTCACATGTTACATGTTGATAGCCAAGTCGAGATTCCTGAGAATTACACACCGAAGAAGCGCGTTGTGTTCGAGTGCGGGATTGTAAAATGAAATTTAGAATCTCACCCAAACTTTCTCTTCGTCATTTTTTTTTTTTTGTGGAAAAAAAAAAATCACCACATAACCAGCAGCTGGTTGTTGTCCATGTTGACAACTGCCATCGCTGTGGGATTTTCATGGTCCTACCATCAGAGCTCCTGCCACTAATGACCAGAGGGATTCATGGTGGTGATGGAAAACTTAAAAAAAAAAAAATCCACAGAAATCCATCCAGCCTTTGTAGGTTTCAGATACAAATGGGACAAACTTGAAGACACACTAACCACGGACTCTTGGAAGGTTACAGTCCTTAAATAAAATATTCACTTAAAAAATTAATAAAATCAAAAAATCATGTTCAATTTGGGCCATTTTTTCCCTTTTTTGGACTCAAAAGCCCATTGATCAACTATGAGATTTGTACATAATGCGAAATGCAGCCAAACACTAAAAAAGTGGGGTGTATTTTTTATTTATTCTGACATCGTGATACAAACCTAATAGCTGATATTACAACCTACAATCCTTCAACACATGTGTTACAGAGGATGAGTTGCACAGTTGCACGTCATGTGAATCCTCCAAAACAGCTCTGGAGAAGCAGTTGGACCAAACAAATAGGAAGTCTCAAACCTCAGTGGATTCTTCTTCTTAAAAGCCTTAATTATATATGACGTGGTGCAGGAAGTAATTCTTCTCAGGATTTTGGCCAATCCATTCACAGAGACAGAAACAACAAGTTTTTTGAAGTGAAACATCAAATTATTATTTTTTATCCACCGATGATCAGATCACGGTTTCTGGTTCCTGGTTCCTGACGATAGCAATCTGAAATTCTTCATGGATAATTCCTTTCAGCTGCGTTCTTGCCAAAGCCAGTTCTGTTCCTCTACCTTCTGCTTTAAAACCCGTCCAAGGGTGTCGGATTGGATTCGAGTCAGGGCACGCGGTTTGGCCAAGTCCGATTTATCTTTCCCATTTTATTTAAAGACTTTTGTGTCATTTTTGGTGGGTTTTTTTTGCTGTGTTAGGGGCCGTTGTCATATTGGTAACCTCCTGTCAAATTCACACAAAAACACACAATAAAACCAGATTAAAAAAACAACCATCAACTGTTCACATCACCTTGAATTTTAATTTTCCCATCATACATCTCACATATTGGACTCATGCATCCGTAGGGAGCTTTCCTGGAGACAACCCACTGTTTTCTACCTTAAAAACAGAATTAAAACCCATTTACAACCTGCCCCGCCGGGGGTTATTTTTTTATGCACAATAACATTATTACCTTGTTATGTAAGGGGGAAAAATCCGTGATCGATGGAAGAGACAGAAGAGCACAGAATATGTCTCTCCGTGAGATTCCTCGAAGAATAACAGAAGGTAAGACGATATTGTGTCAAATGAATGACTGTGCTGATAAGATTGGGCCCTTTAATGACCAGACATGTCCAAACATACAAATGGCTCTTAAATTAACCCTCAGCCCAGTTATCCATCATGGTGGATGTGGGGGGGTGTCATGGAGGGGCTGCTTTTTGAATTTTGGCCTGATTCTTCTCCTCCTCCAACAGTAATAAAAGCTCTCATTGTTCCCACTGTTTCCTCCTCCTACTGCTTTTTATTTGTTCTAATACGCCACTGGTGAAATTATTACCTGAGACTTCCACGATTGGTAATACAAACATGTACTTTTAATCAAATCCCTGGCAACAGAAGGATATCAACATTGTGTCTCCATGGTGATGAGCTGTAACGGCGCTGAACGAGGAATAGATGGAAGCATAGGAGCACGCTTTGTGTAATGTGGCTGTAAACGGATCAAACGGTGTAACTTTCTCACAGAAAATATGTCCACTGAGGCTCCCACACGCATGTTCACCAATCTGCATCTGTTTGGTCCAATCAGCATCAGCTGCTGCGTCGCCTACAGCCGTGGCATATAAAACGCTACATCGTCTGCATACTGTCACATCTGCGTCCTTGGCCAGATTTAAAGAGACATTTATGTGGGAAATTCTTACTTCCACAATATTCTTCTCGTCTATGAGCCGGTTCAGGGCCGTTATTAACGTCTGTCCTCAGAGATCTGATCACAAGTGGACAAGTGTGAACGTACCCAAATGTGCCTTGCCTACATCATGAGATCCAGCGAATTCGGACACATTCCTCAACATGTTTGAACGCCAACTCGTCCCAGGACCAATTTAGGATAGCGTCATCATTTTATCATAAGATCTGGTTCCATTGTAGAGCCAACACACACGCGAACACAATGACATCTGGTCGGAGATATGAAAAACGTCATCGTGTTCCCCCTCTCCAGTTATACATGTGCAGTACATCCTCTACGACACAAAAATGTATTCCTTCAGGTGAGTTTTGTTCTGTGTGTACAGATGAGATATGATCCTGGGTGGTTGTGTGGTCTCATCCCACCTTTCATCAGACCTGTCAGCTCTGCAGATAAATAATGAAACGCCTTCCAGCCTTAAAACAGAAAAGTGCTTGTTTATACAACGTGACTTTAATTGCTAAAATTAAGTGGTAGCGTTATGACTAGTGTTTGTCGACGTGCATTTCCCACAGAACCTCGTCTCTTCTTTTTGTCCGTTTTTAGTCAAATCTGTTTTGTGCCACGAAACGAGCGAGACTTGCGCGATTGAGCTTTGAGGAATGCATTTCATTCCACAGACCATCGCTCAGTCATCGTCCCAACACTTTCGAGTTCTGTATCATTTAGAATCTCGCTCGGTGCTCCCGGTGACAGAGTCTGTGCTCCCGGGCATGTTGCAACAGGACAGCTGCAAATATGTCCGTCCAATTCAGAACAAGTTGTTTTCGGTCACTGAAAAAATAACTCAACACAGCTAAAAAACAAAACAATCCACTTCCTATCAATCATGTCTTTTATGATGCAACATCTTCTGATTATAAATCCTAAGGGGTTCACATTCTCCTTCCCTCAGGTGTGTTGAACAATAATGAATAACGTTTGTGATGGCTGTAGGTTTGAGTCCCTGCTTGTGCAAAAATAGTTTGAGTAAATGTGTTAAAGTTCTGTCCGGTCTGCCTTGTTGTCTGTTGTTAGCCAAATGTTAGATAGTTTAATTAAATCTGGATTTGTGTTTTTTTAGTTGTGTTTAGTTATGAAGTCACGAGTTATATTTTGTCTTTGCTCCATCTCAGTAGACGACACTCATGCTGGTTTTCCCTTCACATCCTCCTCTTCCTGAGGAGGAAGAGTTATGGCGACTCTCAGGAGAATGTTATTAAGCCATAAATGAAGTGTCCGGTGTAAAACTCACAGGAGAGGCTCAAATACTGACGTCTCATCTCCTCAGTGTATATTTGGCCCTGTGTGTTTTATGGTCATTAGGCTAATGTCTCTGAGTGACTCTGCAGTGATTTATTGATCGTTGAAGGTCACGAATGTTGCTCATGTCTCGGTGACCCCTGTGTGCGTTTGTGTTGCCTTTAGGTTCGTACAGCTCACGCTATGAAAGAATGCAACGGATTTACAATGGTGAAGTAGGAGGACCCTCAAACTCATGGCAGAGGTCAGAGAATTGGTAGCAAACGCTTGTCAGCAGACCAGTGGGAGATATATATATATTTTTTCAAATTTCCCCCATTTTAACATTAAGGGGAGTTTTTTATGATTTCCTCTGAAATAACAAGCCGCCAACCCTCATAAACCTCTGACCCTCATCCGTTAACCAAGCAGACTGCAATGTTGCAAAGCTTCTTATACCTGTCCCCTGCTGTCTGTGGCCAATCACGGAGGAGCTCTGGGATGAGAGACAATTCAACACAGGTGGCACCAATTTCGTTTAATCTGTAAAAAAAATAAAAAAAATGAGCAGGAAAATGTTGTTTTTTTCTTAAACCACAAACCTTACTGTTCACTTCAGGAATAAAAAAAAAATATTAAATAGGACAGGGAAGTAGGTGACATTCAAATGCGTAATTCTGCAGAGGAAACTGGATCTGTGTGCGTACACCTGTTGTTTGTCTTATAAACCAACATTTAAAAAAAGATTTCTACAAGACCCAGAGAGTCAGTTTTGCTCCAGACTCCTGAAGATGGATGAGCTGAGGTTATTTCTGCCCCGGGGCGGTGACCTGTGGTGAGACCACAGACCACGGCTGGACCATAAAACTATTCCTAAAGCTCCGGGTGTTTCCAGGAGTGCAGTGGTTTCAATAACTCTTAGATGGAAGGAGGCTTGGAAGCAGCAGGACTCCTGGTGTACAGCTGTTGAGATGTTTCTTTGGCTTTAGGTGTTTCCTGACCCAAATTTGCCAAGTGAATGATTGTCAGAGCAACACTGAGATATTTTAACAATAAAAAAAAAAAAAAACTTTAATCACAATTGTTTTCATTCCTACAGGTGGACACTGAATCACAAGAGCAAATATTATCGAAAAACACAATTATCACTCATATGGTATATAGGTATCAATGTTGTAAACTTTCCTCACACGACATTAATAAAATAAGACTGAATAAATGAACTTTTTATATTAAAGAAGCAGATGTGATATTGAGAATACATGATGCATCCTCACCTCCTCCTCGGAGCAGGAGCAGGTGCCTCACGGTTCCTCAGCCACGTGTCGCCTCCCTGCGGTTCAGTGAAAACACGAGCAGCGGTTCATCCGTGAGGTCATGCCGCCATCTGCGGGTCAAGGCTCAGAATTACAGAGTTAGAATTTGATCTCATCCAGTTCTTCATTTTCACCTTTGTTCCTGTCAACATCATCCGTCTCTTTTATTTATGATTTCATGTCTCTGTTTTGCCTTTTGTTCTGAAGATGCAAGTATTTGCTGATTTATGTGGCATATGGTGAAAAAAATGCGATAAAATAAGAACAAAAATTAAATGCCAACCAAGATAATATATATATATATTATCTGACGATGTTTTTGTAAACACATATTTGTATTTATATTCAGTTTAATGCGTTTCTTTTCTCTTTTTACTGCATTTTAATTGTTACACAAACACATGTGCGCCACTAGGAGGCGCTGTTGTGCAACACAGTGACACTGTTGCGTTATCATTTCAGACGCATTAGATTCCTCCTTTTAATAATCTCATTTAAAACCAAACATCTGCCTGTTGTCAGAGGTGACATGGCTCCGCAGCTGGGTTGTGTAACTCCAGTGACATCAGAGGAGACACGTTCAAGTACATCACTATTGAACGTGTCCACTTTGTGTGTGTGTGTGTGAGAACTGTTTCCAATAACTTGCACAGATTGATTTTCTCTAAAGCAGACCTCGCTCTGCTGAGGGCTTTTTTTCTTTTTTTTTCTTCTTCCTCTGTGTCCTGAGATGATTTTTGCAACATGCATTTGTTCCAAAATGTTAGAATCACCAAAAAGTTTTCAAATGAGCTGCTCCAGATGTCGCTTAGTGGCATTACAGATGTGTAATTCTAAAAACAGCTAATCAGGTTTCCAAAAAAAACAAAAAAATAAAAAAGAAAGAAAGAAAGCTACAAGGCCGTCAGTAACTAAATACCTTCATGGGTTCAAGCTCAGGTTTTATCCTTTAAAGGGCAGTGGACTCAAACATGAATGTACTCCGAGCTGCCTGTGTGTGTGTGTCTGCATTTTATTACATATTACTGCGGTATACTGCAGGTTAGCATGGTGCGAAGCGCCGCAAGGCTAACAGCCGATTAGCTTTGCGGTAACAAAATAAGGTGCACGTCACCTAATGACAAGTAATGGTTGTTTGCAAATTGTTGTTGTTAGCAGTCAGTGAGTGTAAGCACAATTAAGTTTGGCTTTTTTTTCTTTTTTTTTCTGGTGCCAAGTACACAAATTGCATCACACCCACACAATTAATCAATTAGTTTATGTTAATTGACTGTTCTGCAGCCCTCCATCACGTCACATGAACCTAATTGGCAGATCGTTGCAGCAAAAATGTTTGTTTCTGGCAACAATAAGTTACGCAACTGCCAGTGCCAGCACAAAACAAAATGGCAAAAAAAGGGGGAAAAAAAATATTAAAGTAAAAAATCTGTGTCCAATTAAAACCACACATCTTTGAATGCAATGACGTTGGGATGAATAAAAAAGATTAAATGTTCTCTCATGAGTGTAATTGAGAAAATCATCTCTGGCCAAAAAAGAAAAAAAAAAGAAAAGTACACTGTCACTAAAGTTCAGAATGTGGCTGTTTTTAGAGCCGAAACAATTAGTTTGTTAATCCACAGAAGATTTATCCTTTTTTTTTCCACAGTCGTAATCAGAGAAACCCATTGGTTTTGCTCTGTTTTGTGTTATGGTAAAATTGAATATTTTGGCTTTTGGTGGGAGACGTGATGTTAGCTTGGAGAGAGAGAGAGACGCGCTGCACATTTTTTCTCTCTGATTTTTTACAGACAGAGGAATCAATCAACAAAGAGTTGTGGCACCGGCTGTTTTTTCGTACAGATGTTTTTCTGTTTTCTGACATGTACTCTGGCCCTTTTTTTTCTTTTTTCTTTTTTACCTCCTCTGTGTACCACACGGAGCCAATAGGCCCCGCAGTGATTTTCTGCAGTTACACTCATGGATCCTGACGTTGTGACACTGTAACAAACCTGTTCTCGTCTTTTTTGTCCCGTCTTTAAACTCCCGATGTTGATGAGAGGCGCCTCCTGAACCACAATCACATTAAAAACCGTCTGGGAATGAAACTTTTCATTGGACTTTTTATATTTGTGATTTGTGATTCATTCATTTTATTGAAAGAAATCGCGTTTGGTTAAAAAAGCCAAGCCACCAGAGCAACACGCTCAGTCCAGAGGAGGATTTAGCTCCATGAGGGGAAAAACACACATCGTATTTAAGATACGATTTCGTAAAAAATGATTGGGTTATAACACTGTATTTGCCCTGATATCAATGAGTCTCTGTGGGTCGCAAAACCTTCACACACACCCCAACGCACAATTCACCAATTCAAGATTATTTATCTCGGTCTGTGACATTTCCCAGCGAAATGTTGACGTGGTTGAATTAAACGACTGGAAAGTTAAATTTAATTACGTTCATTTCGCTACACCCAAGTGATGGGAGTATTTTGTTTTCAGTAATCAATCATGCAAACCGGCGACTCGGCAAACCATCGAAGAAGAGTTTGATCAAAAGTCCCAGAAGCCTCCAGTGCACTTTAGTCCCCCACACTGCTCTGGGATTTCAGTTTTTCTCTGTGTCACACATAGCATGAAATCTGTTGCCTGGCAACAAACCTCACATCTAAATCAATTAAAGTTGTTGTTTATTATTATTATTATTATTATTATTATTATTATTATTATTATTATTATTATTATTATTATTAAAGATGTCAAAACTGAACAAGTTTGGAGTTTTCAAGTCAGGCCAGGACATAAATATCGTCTTTCACCAGAAAACCCCCTTTTATTCTATGTATATGCAAAAGAAAACGTACGCTCGCATGTCTTCACCCGTATCCCTCGGCAACTCAACTGATCCACAAGATTTATCAGTAAATCCAATTTATGAGGATTTCTGAGTAATGAAAAGCCACCCCCCCCCCTTTGCTCCATGGATCTGAACATAAACCTTTTCCAAGAACCGGGTCTGTTCTTTCTGACGGGCCATTTAAACGTTTCAACCACCAACTTGTTGTTGTTGGAGGTGAATCACGAGTTTGCGGGCCACCGCAGATGAGTGGAGTTAATAAAATTCAATTACAATGACCAGAAAACATTCATGACGGCCCGTGTTATGACATTTTCTTTTTTCCTTATAACTGAGCTGTAACTGCTTTAAAATGTACAAAGAGCCTCAGGCCAAAAAAAATAAAGTGTGAACAACAAGTGAAGATTTAATAAATCACGTTTGGTAACTTTATTGTGTTCGCAAATATGATGTTGAACAACCAGCATTTAACATTTTAACGACTGTGACACAATCAGAGAGAGAGAAAGCGGTGTCGACATGCACAACACAAACCCATGTTCCACCAGTGTGATTGACAACAACACAAAAATCTGAAAACCACTCACATATTACTGTAATAGACATTGACACAAACATGTGTGCGGTTGCAGAGATAATCTCTGCTCTTGTTTAATATTTGGTGTAAATATCTAATTATTTTTTTTGAAGATCCATCATCTATTATTGATTAAAGCCAGTAACGACAGCAGCGTGACCATAATTTATTATTTATTTATTTTTTTTTGCAGTTTTTGGGGATTTTCTTGCTTTGACGTGGCACTTTAAATGTCAAATATATCAATGACATAATCTTCTCATAATTGCAACATAACATTACATAATGATGACTTCAGTTTTCATCACAAAAAGCATGGAAAATGCCCAGTAAAAAAAAAAACTGGAGAAAATATGTTGTCATTTTTACAGTTTAAACAACACACGTGGAAATAAGACCGTAAATGTACAATCCTCCACCACACACTGTTACATACAACAACTTTAAGGACACAAGAAGAAGAAGTACAAAACCTCATCAATTCACCTTGTAAACGCACAACTCAGAAAACAAGCTCCTCCTAATACTGTCGGTCCCTCAATCACATCATCTTTAATGGTCGGAAACTCAAAATGAGCAATGATTCAATATTTCAAGCAAACAACTATCTTAATAAATAGATGGAATCACCAGTTAACGCAACGGAAAGAAAAAGGGAAAGGAATTTAAGACGAGGGTGAGGTGCAAAAACGCTGGAATGATAAAAATCAAACATTTCATATGATGCAAGTGAAAACGCACACATAACTAAGGCAGGAAGGTAACATTATTCGTGGGTGCACATGCAGAAATATTCACGTCTTTTTAATAGCTAATTAACAAGAGGTAACACTTTGGATCATTGAAAAAAAAAAAGAAAAGTGGGTTTACTCTATGTCGTCACTTTGGCCAACTCCACCGGAAAAAGATTGTTGATTGTTGTGTCACGACTCTGGAATGATAAGGCTTTTTTTTTTTTTTTAACTAAAGACTGGATTAACATAGACTAGCAATAGTGAGGCTACATTTTAGGGTATCTCCAGTTTACAGAGAGATTAGACTCATCTGGACAAGATTTGGACCCTTAATGAAACCCAAACCAGGTCCTCTAAAATAAAGGTGTACTATGAGGACACCAGGTCCTCAAGGTAAACCTGTGTGTGTGTGTGTTTGTACGTGCTGCGGCATGTCGGAGATACTCACACCTCTTAACATCAACACGTAACTAAAGACGGAAGACCTGACCTCAGGTGTTCTAAAATTGGAACAGAAACTTTTTCGGAAGAGGAAACATAAATCAAGGCTGGGTTGGGTTGGTTTTCCTCCTCACGCCAGCAGCTTCTCTGGGTTTTTGGAGAGAGTCTGCAGCAGCCGCCTCTGGAAATCCTGCTCAGGTATCTCAGGAACCAGGAACTCCAGCAGAAGGTCCAACAACGAGAAGACCAGGTGTCTGAGGGGAGAGGAGTGGGGATATTTTTTTCCCTTGGTTACAGAATCTGAACCACATCTGGACGTGCTGCTATGATGTGACGTAGCTGATATAAATAAGCTGACCGAAAAAAACAAAAACGGATTAGATCCCTTCATTTGCATTGTGGGTAATTTCCGTAAATCTTGAGTTTATACATTTGAGAGTGTGTCCAGAGTTGTGTCAAATTTGTGGCGACGACTTTGATGAAATTAATTAACAGTTAAATTTTTTATAATAATAAAATTAATAATTAGCATGGGAATCATTCCCGATGGCAGAAAAAGAGTTATCTTTGACCTTTTGACCACCGCATTCAGAAGAAGTATTTTATCCTTGATTCTTGGTGAATGTTTTGTTCCCGATTTGGATAAATCCCATCCAGGAGTTTCTGAGAGTGGCACGGACGAAAAAAAAACCAAAGCCTCCGGGTCACGGCGAAAAAACGCCCGCTCAGACTAAACATCTGCCTAAATGAGGTGGTTCGAGTTTCAGTTTCCACACAGACTGTGGTACACGGTTACCATGGTTACAGGAGAAACTTAAAAAAACAAGGTAAACAAGTGCGCTTTGATCACGCAGAGTCACGCAAACGCTGACATGAAGAGGAAACAAATATACCTGCAGTAAAAAGAAAAATAATGGGCCTAAATAAAGGATTTATATTGTATCTTATAGTCCTTAAAATGAACATATTGTGTAATAACAAATCTACAGGTGACAAATTTAAATTTACGACCAGTATTTAATTTTACTATTGTTTAATGTGTAAAAAATTCCAGGGCCATTTTGAAAATAAAATCGTGGCATTTCTGCCCTCGAATCAAGTTTTTTTTTGTTAGCTTAAAGTAAATGTGATAAAGGTGAAGAGGTTCTCACTCTTTTGTTGAGGATGAAAGGGGGATACAAAAAAAGAGAGAGAGTATGATGTCTTTCCTCCATCTGTGAATCATTTCGGCTGTAGTTTAGTAAACAGCTAAAGACCAAAAACCACAAGTTTTGTCAACAGACAAAACTTGTCTGCTCTGCGTGATGCCTTGGCCAATGGGTGTGTGTGTGTGTGTGTGTCTGTGAGCGGGTGAGCACGCACAACGATTAGACACACGTGCTGTGTTAACACAAACCAGCGTCTCTAAATCTACAAACAGGAATATTGATAAAGAGAAGTTTAGCATCGTGCTAATGAGACGTTTTTTTCCCAAAGTCCTCAACTGTCACCACGTGTGAAATTGACAAGTGGGCTGCACTGATTTATGACATCACATGAAACAAAGGTGAATTTAGGACATTCTCTTTTTTTTTAAAGTTGCTAGATTTTTTGTCGGTCACGTGTTCCAGACGAGTGGTATACCTCACATACCACCATGTTGGATTTGTAACGTACCATATCATATTGTATTGTGTTTACCGTGTTCCCCATCTTAGTTTCGCATGTTGTAAGCGTGTCGTATGTATGTATGTTTATCTGTGGGACGTGGAGACAACACTTAGGTCAAATTGCCTTCCTGTAAACATGAACTAGGTGTGTGTGTGTGTGTGTGTGTGTAAGAAGTTATTGAGTGTATAGTTTACAGTGTGTTCACCTGTTGATGTGGGGGTCTTGAAGAGAGTCTAGTGCGGTCTCCCAGCTGAGTTTGTACTTGTCTGATCCCAACATGTCTGAGACCAGATCTGAAAAAAACACAAATATGCTTTTATGCTCAATTCATTTTCATTATTATGCATGACTGAATTACTACCCTGAGATGCACCCATCATCACTTTCTAAACGTGTCAGCGTTCTTCGCCGGACCATCTATGTCATAACAATGTCATTTCAAAATTGTGTAGCGCCATCTTGTCGTCAGCTTGCCCAGATTGTCCTCGTAAAATTTTGCCTGCAACAAACACTAAGGACTAGAACTGGATGATGCTTGGCAGAATGCAAAACAAAAAACACATTTTATAAATAAGCAAATTGGCCCAGTCCTAAGTTTTCGCACACGGACCACACACACACACAATCTGGCTGGGTGAGTTTGCGTGTCAGTGTGCACACGCACCTGGTAGGAGCCCCATCAGACATTGTAAGGCTTCTTTCCTGGTTCCGTCCTTCCGCTGCCGACTGCGCTCCGGAGGAGCCGACCACGGCAGAGCTCCGCCGGGCCACACGGCCTCCTGGATCACCTGCAGGTACGCCACCCAGTACCCTGTGGACATCAGGTTGGCCACGCCCACTTCCAGCCACCTGGAATTTTTTTACAAACACATAGGGAGAACCACCGTTTAGATGCGGTAGGACACTCTTTTTTTTTAATACATGGATTCTGGGATTTTTAGGGTGCTCTCTGCATAAATGTGGAACTCATGCCTAAATAATAATAATTATTATTATAATAAATAGAACATAATGAACCCCTGGGTACACAGTTGTTTCACCTCCAGACTTTAACGAGTTGTGACCTTTTCATCGTGCCTGACCTGACAGTTCCCGACTGATCACCCTCGGCCCTCGCTGCGCTCCCACGTGGATTTAAAAAAAAACTAAAAACTCCACAGTCCTTCGGCCCATAGCACAATCTGAGCCCACTTTCCCCCCTTTAAGGTATTCCACATAACTCTTGGATTTTAGGTCTTGTGATGAGTAAATGCTATAGCTGGGAAAATTTGACCCCTGTGGCTCTGATCTGACCTTTTTATTCCTCCTACCAGCAGGATTCACTATCTGAGGAGTGGAGAGGAGGTTATTTATTATTTTTTAACAATGAAAAAAGCGGAAAAAAAACAACAACATTAGCTCAAGCATTCCCGGTGGAGCCAGTGAAGCCGTAGGTGACATTTAGCGCTTGGCGGTGGTTTAAATGACGACACTATATTCTACACGATAGAAGTCACAGCGTGTGAGAACATTTAAGGAAAGATCGTTTTTCAGACACTACGCTTTTTTGTTTTTTTCTCCCCCCCCCCCCAGGACTCGCAGACCCCCCCCAAGGACTCGCAGAAAAACCTAAAACATCTTAATACCACGCAGATGCTGTTACGCAACACGGTTTGGGATCTCCAGGAGCACGGACCTCCCTCAGGGCGTCACGTTCGGCTAAATGTTCGCTCGCTTCATGTGGGCCCTAATAAAGTTATTTCATTAGCGTCTTCTGGCTGCTGCCCTCACTGAGAGGCTTCGGGTGACCAAGTCGTGCAAGGTCCCATATTTTAGGTCTCCATATATATATATATATATATATATATATCTTGACGTGGTATATTTTGTACTGGTGCAAGAGAAGCCCGAATCTAATACTGTTCTTGTGTGTTGTTCAACTGCTGAGGAAGAACCAGGCGTAATTATTAAAAATAATAATAATAAGGATTATTATAATAGTAAACCATCCACAGACTCCAATCAATGTGGTCCATATGAAATGACACACCCACAAATGTAGAAACCTCCTGCGTATTAAAAAACAATAAATAAAAAAGGAGGCAGGTGGACCCCGTGGCGCGCAGACGTCAAACGCACACAACACTACGCGCTGAACACAACTTGTAATGGATCCCAGCAGCCAAACGCCGTTTTGGTTATTACACACAGACACAGTAAAGAGCTGTGACAAATGGACACACTGTCAGAGATTCCACAGTCGCACCGTTGCCATGACTGTAAATCTTAGAAATCTCCGTCGGGCTGTGAGGGAGAGTCTGCTCCAGGAGATGTCTCGGATTGTTGACATCTGAACTTTCCATGATTCACATGGAGAGCGGCTCAGATTGTTGGGTCCGATGGTGTTTTAAAAACATCATCAAATACACTCTTTAAAGCATTTACAGAGCTTTTTGTGGCGTACAGCTGCTGAGATTTAACGCTAACGTCGCACATGTGTTTATGTGATGGACGCAGAGAAACTATTCTCTGAATTCCCTGAATTCAGAGTGAAAAAAAATCGAAAAAGCTCAAATGCTGCAAAGTACAATTGAAACGAAATAATAACACTCCATAAATCACAGTGGTTCCTCAAATGCGTAAACTATGACAAACCAAAGGAGTTTTGTTATTAGTATTCTTTCAAAAAACGCTTGTACACGGCAAACAATTTAAATAAATATATATTTCATAATTTTCTTGTGTTTAGGCAAAAAAAAGGGGGGGGGAAATAATCGACCACATCACCAATTTGCAGTTAGTAAGTAAGTGAAGTGTTTTTTTTTTTTTTTTTTTATTAATTATGGAAATTAGCATCTCCCTGGAGAGAGAAACATTATGAGCAGTGATTTTTTTCTTTAATTCCATTGCTGAATTAACAGACGTGCTTGGTAATAGAAAACCTGAGTCACGACTGTTTAGACTGCTCTCGAATGTGCCAAGAAAAAAAAAAACCACAGACACACACACACAAGAGGATTAGAATCGCTAATTAGCACACACATTATCACCAAATGATTCATTCCACGTTCCAAAATTAAATCTTATCCAAACAGGGTGGGGGGGGGGGGGGTAGCTCACACCCTAAACCTTTTTAAAAGCAGGAAAGTTGGGAGCTGGATTCTGAACGTGACTGAACACGACAACATATGCAAGATTATTATTTTCAAAACAGGGTCAGCTTCTTTATTCTAACTTAAAAAAAAAAATGGGGGGGGGGCAGAATGGGGCTGCAATGTGCGGTGACAGACACCTCCTGTGGTTTGTGTGTGTGTGATCAGGTGAACGGTGAACACAGGTGTGTCAGTGAACGCACCAGAGAGCCGTATCTGCTAATGAGCACTCTGGAGCTGGCACACACCTGGGACACATATTCGTTAGGTGGGATAAAGCACCAATATATGCTGTGTATGATGCGCTAAATAAGAAAAAAAACTACACGACACACATGCGCCATAGAATAAAACCTGTGGTGTACCAGAGGCATCTCATCATAATTCATGCGAAAACATTATTATTCATGCGAAACATTTATTGAAGTCATAAACGTCACGCGGCGGTGAGACTCAGGGAAGGGAGAGGTCGCTGACCCTTGACGGCAGGAGGCGACAATAGCGGGGCCCCGGTTTTAATCATCATCACCATCATCATCACCATCATCACCACACACACACCTACACACACACACACACACAAAGAGGAAAGCAGACCCTGTTTGACATCCCTGCTCCTAACATCCAGGCCACGGAGCAGGTTTGTCTGAGGTCTGTCAGTGTGTGTGTGGTTGTGGGTGTGTGTGTGTGTACACAGATATGTATCCGTACAGTATGTGACATGCCTGGTTTTACTGGGACCCCCCCCTCCGTGGTGTCTGGTTC
>JAFBJU010000536.1:60313-97318 GCA_016785305.1 Colistium nudipinnis | reverse complement strand
TCCCCCCCCCCCCCCCCCCCCGTTAAATCCAACGAGCCGCACTTTTAAATCACACGTCGCCATGGAGATCTAAACGAACGCCACCTTGACAGGCCACTGCACACACACACACACACACACGGAGCACTTTCCACCAATTAGAGCCAACCAATGTCAAGTCATTCTATACGGATGTTTGTGGTCTGGTTGAGTTTTAAACCCAAACTGCACTTGTTGCGCTCCCATCCCCGTCAGAGAGCTACATTTCAATGCAAAAATATGATTGGCCCGTGGGATTCGTGAGGCTCCAATAAAAACGTGCTGCTAAACTTCGCCAAAGTCACACCGATCATAAAAAAGTGCGGGTCACGTACACAAAATTGTCCACAAACATCTCGCAGATCTTGGGTACTCACTAAAGCGCCAAAAAGTATAGACAGCCAAAGATGGAAGACAAGAAGAAATAACGGCATAGTGGAGTGCAGTGATTTATCAGGGGACCTCGGCTGACCCTCGCATCGCCTGCGTGGAAAAACACGCGGCTCTCACGAAAGAACACGAGGACCCGGCCAGTTTCTTTTCTCTCTCACTCTCTTTTTCTCTCTCACTCTCTTTTTCTCTCTCTCTCTCTCTCTCTTTCTCTGCGGCTCCTCGCCAGGAAACAGACGTTTACAGGTGACACGCTCCTAATCCTGAGAGGAAAATCCCCTCCAGTCTCCAAACTGGAGTTTCCAAAGGTACAGGAACGAGCAGCCGGTGCCAGTCCAACGTTTTCCTTTATTTTTTTATTTTTTATTTTTTTTAAAGCCGTAAAGCGAAATGAACAGAAACTTCCACCACGCCACTGACTTACATCACTTGGGAAACAGGACCCCGAAAAAAAAAAAGAAAAACGCCGAGCCAAGTTTAGAACAGAAATATTAGAGGTAAAAAAAAGAAAAAAAAAGAAAGAAATTTGAATTTGAATTCTTTTTGTCACTTTGCACCTAAACTATAACGATCTGTTCCCATATGGTGCAATTCTTTTTTTTTTTTCCATTCTTGGAGAGGATGAAAGGAGCCCGGAGGAGCTCCCACATGTGGAGGGGGTTGTGACAAGTTGAAACATTCAATTCCCCGGTCATTTATTTATACATGCTGAGCCATCAACGTCAACTTGGGGTCAGCTTGGTATCCACGTGTCACGGATTTCAGATGAGTGTGTTTTTGGTTCCTCCATCTCCTCCGTCCGTCCATGGGGACAAACATCGGCCTCCACGTCGGCCCCACGTTTATCCGACACGTGCTTTATAATTCATTTACAAAGTATGTTCCCGTAGTATGCGGTTACCACGCCACCTCAGCAGAAAACGAAACCCCCTTTTTTTTTTTTTTTTCTTGAATTTATTTTTGAAAAAGGAAAAAAAAAGGTCGTGTGTGTGTGCGCGTAAATAAAAACAGGTGGCTCAAATCAAAAACAGCCTCTGGTGAACGTGGACGTGAAAAGCAGAACCGGTGCTTTTGGGCTCGGATTTGACAAATGAGCAACAATTCAGTTTAAGGGGGGAAAAAAAATATGCTTGGAATACTTGGCATGGAATAAATAATGTGTGATTCTGAAAAAATAAATAACATAAAATGTTCGGGGGTTTATTCTGGTGACCATTTATGGCGAACCAGGAGGATAAGTCACCTTTGAGAGCTCAAACAAACCTGTAGACACACACTGGTGCAAGGTAGCGTCGGTAATCATGAACCGCGACGCCACACCAGATGATGTGAAGAGGCCAAAGGGTCAACCCCCCCCCCCCCCCCCCCCCCCCCCCCCCCCCCCCCCCCCCCCCCCCCCCCCCAGATGATGTGAAGAGGCCAAAGGGTCAACCCCCCCCCCCCCCCCTCCTCCCCGCCCTCCTCCTCCACCCATCCAGTTCACCCAGTCTAACTTTATCAAGTGTTTGGACCCTAATGAGCCACGTTGTGTCTTTTTATGTGCTGCCAAGGGAGGATTTCCATGTGGCTACAACTCTCCCAGCACTAAATAAGGACAAATGGACACGCACGCGCGCACACACGCACGCACGGAGAAGCTGACGGGATAAGTGTGTTCTCAATAACCTTCACAAGGCGGCTGACCTGGAGTATTTGACCTATAATGGTCCCCCGGAGACGATTACAGAGGTCTGCAGGAATACCAGAGGATCGGCAGACTATACTATGAGCCCGCTGCATATTTATAGTTCACGTCTGCAGCGATGTAGAGTCGGGAAACACGATAGACAAGACGTTATGACACAGAATAAAAATATAACGCCAAAATAACGCAGGGTGAGCTACGAGCCACTCGGACATTGCGCTGTTGCGTAACAAGCATCTTTTCCCTTTTTTCCGCTCCACGGCCCCATTACGCATCTGTCACGTAGGCCGGGGCCCGGGCGTCTGACCACCGTGTGGCCTGGGCATGAAAAAATAAATAAAATCACAGCGCCCGACTCTGTCCCTGAGAATCGTCGTCAGATCACCTTTCATCTCCAGTCAAATTGACGTCCAGGCGGAGAGGCCTGGGTATTAATTAACGAGTGAATGTAGAGGCAGACAGGGGGAAGAGAGAGAGAGAGAGAAAACAGAACGAGAGGGGGCGAGAGAAGGAGAGAGAGAGAGAGAGAGACGACTGTGGACCAGCTCTGAAGCCTCCGTCATCCTCGGCTCCATCATCGAGCCGGATTGTTTATGTTTTAACGGGTAAAAATAAAATGAAGATGTCATTGGGGCGACAGGTGCCGCTAAGGACCAGATGAGAGAGAGAAAAAAAAAAAGGGTGGTGCACACAAGTGAAGTCACGTTTCATATATACATCTATTAGTTCTAATTATCATCCAATTATTGACCATCTTTAATGGACTTGCAGGTGGAATTTGCCACACTAACTATGTTATAATCGTTAAATATACAATCATAATAATACAATATATAATAGTATTATTATTATTAATATCATTGATGTTCAGGCTGCGGTTCTGCTGAAACGCTCAAATCACAGCAGCCCACTCGTGCGCATATTAGCGAAGTCGATATCACACACCGCAGGCGTTGACGCATGTCCGAGCGCGCTCTCTGTCTCAGTTTATGCGGCTTTTTTAACTTGGCAAGCGCGGGAAGCGACACATTCTCCACCCACACACAAACATGCTCGTGATGCTGACACACAGTGGCTGCACAGTAACAATCTCCGCACCGACAACAATCTGGCTCCGGCTGCACTTTCCACCCAGACTGCTGTCTCAGAGAAAGAGAGACTTCATCTGAAAGTGTCCCACTTTCCACTCCATAAAATTCAGACATCTCCCAAAACAGAGTAGAGCCTTGGACCCCATTTATAGGAGGGCCGGGGGACACGCAGCCAGTTCTGTCACACGCCGACACGCATACACACACGGGCACACAGTCAGACAAACACACACATAGTCACAAATACAGCCACACGCACACACAGAGTCACACAAGCACACACAGTCTTGCACACAGCCTCGCACACAGTGACAGACACACACACACACACACACACAGTCAGCCAAACACACACACACAGTCAGACAAACACACACACACAAAATCAATCAAACACACACACAGACACAGACAGTCAGACGCACACACACATACAGTCACAAATACAGCCACACCCACACACACACAGCCACACGCACACACACACTCGCACACACAGACATAGACAGTCAGACACACACACACCCACACACACACTTGCACACATAGACAGTCAGACACACACAGCCACACGCACACACACACACTTGCACACACAGACATAGACAGTCAGACACACACACACACAGTCACACGCACACACACCCACACACACACTTGCACACATAGACAGTCAGACACACACAGCCACACACTTGCACACAGACATAGACAGTCAGACACACACACACAGCCACACGCACACACACCCACACACACACTTGCACACACAGACATAGACAGTCAGACACACACACACACAGTCACACGCACACACACCCACACACACACTTGCACACACAGACATAGACAGTCAGACACACACACGCACACACACGCACACACACAGATTTGCCGACCTGGTTTCATCCCTCAGGCAGAAACACACACTTTTTTCGAACCCACTGGCAATTCCAAATTCAATTCTGACATACGCGCATGTGCTTCAGCTGCAGACTGGCACGGATCAGGTTTCTGCTGCCTTCAGCTTCCATTTGCCTCCCGCTAACAGTTGTCAGATTGCATTATGAAAAAATTCACAGTGCCTGATATTTTCTTTTCTGTTCCAAAAAAAAAAGGAGATTGTGGCATACCTGCAGGAAAGTCAGTGAGTAATAGTAGTGCGTAATAATGCACAACGAGTTGTTTGGCTTTGATAAAAAATAAAGGACAAGGTGGAAACAGATGCACTTCATCCAGTAAAGTGCAATTTTCAACAGGTATTATTACATATTATTAATATAATTAAAAGCAGAATAAGGTTTACATGTCGATGTCTACCAGGAACAATATTTCAATTTAGGAGATGGAAACGGCATTAATATTTTTAGCCGAAATTTAAACATTAGAATATCATATTCAATATTAAGACTCATTTAAAATAGACCAGATGTTAGATGTAAATAAAAGGCCAGATTTTATCTTTTATTGGGATGCTTCAACACCGGTCAAAATTGGCTTCAACCCAAATGACACCGACACTGGACACCCAACATCTGCAGGTCACCGTAAACTATGAGTCAATTTTATTTTTTTTCGTCACGTTTTACTTTTTAGTAGAGTGGCTTTTAAATAAAATTATAAAAAATATTAAGTATGCTATTGGTGTTTTTATTTTTGCATTTTAACCACTTTATCCCAGGCCTGGCCATTTTTTTTATTGCTGATTATTTTTATTTTCTTATTTAAATGTATTACAATTACATTTAACGGTCCTAAAAAACTATAAATGACCAAAAGGATCATTTTGGTGACACGACATGTGGTGTTTCTATCACCGTTGATGAGAGAGAGAGAGAGAGACAGAGAGAGAAAAAGAGAGAGAGAGAGATACCTGCCACACCGCAATGTTGACAGGCCCCCCGAGGCCGAATATAGACGAGGGCTGAACAAAAAAGTATTAAAAGTAAAGGCCATCCTTAAAATAGACGAGAGACGGTATCAATGTGAAGGGAGGATATTCCCGGGAGGGGGGAGCGTGAGGTCACACAAACTGTCAAAAACTAAAAAAAAACTGAGAACATTGTCTACAAGTCCAGTTTACTGGCAGCGGGATCTAAACCTATCTGCGACAAATGTTTGCTGGGTTTCACGCCAGGCATTCTTTCACGGGGTCCAATAGTGTGCGCATGCACATATGCACGTATTCACATACACAGGTGTGGATTGTACAAGGCGTGTAGTGTGTTTTTTTTTTTACAGCCTATTAAACTCAAGAGGTTTGTATGATGTGTGAATTAATGAATATTATCTCATACGTTTTTGTAGCCGTGACGTCATAATTAAATATGAATACACACCAATTCTAATTGAAATAGACTATAAAGTTGAATTTTAAAAATGGTGGATTGCACACAGTGTGGCAGACAGATAAATCTGTATTGTTGCATCGCACTTGACCTTTGTGGATTCTTCTGATAAAAAAACTAAAAACACAGATGACCTCAAAATACTTAATTATAAGTATTAGTTAATTATAATATGTGTGATATGGATTATTGGATAGTGGCTTCATGGACAGAATATTTACCACTGTCTATTTTATTCTTCCACATTTTTTCTCTCTCTCCCCCCCTTCTCTCTCTCTCTCCCTCTCTATTATAACATCACAGACTACACCTCCCATACACCCCGGGTCAGACGTGGCTGGTGAGAGGAACATATGAGCAACTTTATTTAAACGTCTGACCCAGACACGGTGACTCATTGTATGCATTTATCTAAATCATATTATGGGGTGGAGGTTTTCTTGTTTTGTTTTTTTTCCTCTGTCTTGAGACAACTTCCTGAGACGATGCTTTGTATAGTCTGCTCTCGCACACATGTTTGTGTTGTTTTTTTAGTATTTTTTTTTTTTAAGAATCGGAATGGGTCACCTGTTGATGAGGGTCCCGAAGAGCAGCCGCACGGACCTCTGGACGTTCTCGGTGCACAGCCAGCTCCACTGCTCCTTCATCAGCAGACACAGGATGTTCAGAGCCACGTCGGCCAGCGCCGTCTCAGACGCTGCAACACACACACACACACACACAGGAAAAAAAACAACACACAACTTAAGTGTGACACACAGCAAACGAATACATTAATCTCCGTGTTATAAGCACAGACGGACGGTCAGAGCTGAAGTGAATCATGTCTCTCTAATAATAATATCTTAAAGTTTTAATAATATAAACTTGTGGGTGCATCTGCTCAAAGTCATGCATTTGTTAACACTGCCCTCTTGTGGTTAAACCGGGTGATGCACACTCTCGTTTGAATTAAATACATTTTATGGGGAATTCCTACAAATTTCACATACAAACATCCGCACCTGAGAGGATGAAAGACGCAGCCAGAGTCATAACAGAGGAATAATAATAAGAATAATTTGCAGGTGTCTCTTCCATTTCTCTGTGGAGTATTTTTTTTCAACACCTTGATTATCCAGGTGTCAGGATTACAGGTGATCATTTAAAATCGACTTAAATCGACCAGAACGTGAGGTCAAAGGTTAAAGCTGGAGGGTTTAATCCTCCAAAAATAAAGACACGATTTTGGAGATTACCAAGAGCCACAATGGAATTAATTATACTTTTTTTTTCATATTTGGGACCAGAGCTGGTGGAGCGATCATGGAAGAAGGGGCCCATGAGAACCCAAAGGTCACTCTGGATGAGCTCCAGAGATCCTGTTAGAAGATGGAAAAAAAAAAGACTGGAATATGGAACAGACTGTGTTCCCGTAACTATGATCAGATAGTGGAAGCCAAAACAAGGTGGAGTGGAGCAGACGCACCGACAGACAGTGAGTCAGTGCGCTGGTCAGACACGGAGGAAACCCAGGCTGACTCAGTCCGGCAGACAGGACCATCACACGGATAATGATGGGAACGCTGGGAAGCTACGGGACAACACTGGTGGTTTGGTATATTTGCATAGAATGTATATTGTATTGCTGGCCTCATTCTTAAGGGGTTTTGAGTCCAGAAAAAAATATTCCAAAGAGTGAATAATGCTTCCTTTTCTTTCTGGCTCTTACCACGTTCCTGCTTTCCTTTCAATCCGTCATCCAGGAAGTTTCTGCATTCACTGAGCGTCGGACTGTCCTCCCGCTCCGAGTCGCCTCTGATGGAAATTTTTTCCTGTTCCGTGATGAAGGCTTGCAGATCTGCCAAGGACTTCCTGTTGAACACCTTTCGAGAAAACAGATGGGGGAGGAAGCGTGTCATTTTGGATAAAGTCCCTTCTGTGGATTAGGATTAAATTAAAAAAATAAATAAAATCTGAAATGCAAATATAAGTTATTTACCGTGCTCGTTTGGTCCCAGCTGAACAAAACCTGTGGTCGCACATCTGAGCCGTTCATGGAGGGAATGAGTTTACTGGAGAACTTCAAACGTGACCTGCGAGTTGTACAAATGTACTTTTAAAACACACAAGCGTGCACACAGACACACACACACACATGATCAAAAATGTCATATTAAATCGCTGTACTTTTTAATGACCGTATTAATGTGCGATAACTCAATTCCTGCTCTATTTTTGTGTCCCCTTATATAAAATAAAAATAAAATCTCCGCAGCATAAAAAGGCGGGTCACGCATGTACCACACGTGTTTGTGTTCATGTGGACAAAGATGGTCCCGGGAGGTGTTGTCAGTCTTACTTGCTCTTCTTGTCAAAACTTATTTTCAATCCGTCCAACTCTCCATCATTATCCTCCGTGGGGCTTTGCGGCTCTGAACGAGGAAAGGCCGTTTTCAGGGTGTCCACAATGGCATTCACCACAATCTACACACACACACACAGAAACACACACGCACACCGACTCATAAATCCTCCGTGAACAAATACACAATGAAATCAGATGTACCACTTACAAATAAACATAATTGCATCATTTTGCATATTCCTTTGTGTGTTTACATCATCGCACCACACTGCGATCACAGTGATTCGACACGTTCTGAACAGTGTTCTTATTATTATGAAGTTTGAGGAACCTTGTCTATGCGTGACACGATGAAAGGCTTCTTCACGAAGGCAATCCTGGCGTCTGTGTTGAGAGCCAGAAACTCCTGCATCTCTTCACTGTTGGCTATTTCCGGGATGGCACAGAGTAACTGGGGGGGAAAAAATAAAAAATAAAAAGTGCAATTTTACAGATCTTCAAAAGTAAAATTCAATGTTTGTGCTTATAAATATATACACACAAATGAAAGAGATACACACAAATCCACCAACCTTCAGAAAAGTTTCCAGCAGTCCTTTCCGAGCCTCTATCTTGTCACTGTCCATGTTCCCAAACGGCATGTCGGGAAAAACTTTCTTTGGACCTTTCACACCTGAGTGAGGTCATAATACGGTTAGAATAAATGACAGGACATTCAAAATAACGCCTCCTTTCATTTTGCAGATATCATCTGAAGCAAATGACCCTTGATGAGTTTCCTGAGCTCGTTTCTCTCCTCCAGGCGTGTCTGCAGGTTGAGGAACTCGCTGTATCGCCTGTTCACCATGTGATACGCCACCGGCTGAATGCGCTGCTGATTCTCACTTGCTGTCTGCGCCACTTCGGCCTCCTCGGAGCCTGACTGTGCGCTTCCTGCGTTCTCACAACCCATGGCCGTTTCGTACTAAACAAAAATAAAACACACAACCAGCTGTAATGTTTGTATACAATATATAAAAAATATGCAGAAAATATATGTATATGCATAATGCATATATAGGGCTGGAGGCTTTTCCTCAATGCTTAACAGTAAAAGTATTTTTTAACAATTGGTCAAAAATAACAAGCGTATTAAATATATACATTTAATTACTTTCTGCCTTTTTTCGCATTTTTTTCTTCGAAACCAACTGTCAATCACTTTAGTGGCTTAAAAACATGTAATCGTGCCATAGAACAATAAAAGAATAATACAGATACACACTACAGAGAGGAATTTTTGGGCAGTTGGGGGGGGTGTGGCTTGAGGCTGCAGGTGATTGGTGGAGAGAGGTGGCCCGCGGCAGCCGGGGACCAGACAGCTGAGCGGAAACAATTAGCTCAATAAAAAGCAGGTGGTGAACCCGGTTCTGGTCTCTCCCTCTCTCCGTAGGCCGGGTCCTGGGATCTGGGGCCCACCATGTGTTGCGTCCACCTTTGTGCGAGTGCGGACGTCTCACCTTGATGGTGTACAGTGTGTAGGGGTGCGAGCCGGTGCCTCGGTGCTCCTTGGCCGTGATGGTGCCGGTGATGCGGAGGTTCTGGATGAGGACCGGTCCGTCGGGGCTGCTGAGCGGCTCGAAGCTGAACGACGGCATGGGGGAGGAGCCCTGCGAGGGACTCCCCGCCGCCGGCTCCCCGTGGTTCCCCGACCCGGTCTGGTCCACGCCCAGTAGAAGCTCTCTGCTGGGGTTCAGGGACGGAGAGCCGGCCTCCCTCTCCAGGTCCTGGAGGCTGTCCACGCTGGGCGTCCCGTAGCCATTGGGACGCTCCACTGGACAGGGACACGCGTCCTCCAGGTCCACGCCGTTGCCGTTCTCACCAGATGCGGGACCTCCTTTCCGTCTCTCAAACAGACCCTCCTCCGGGCCAATCAGGACCAGGGAATCCATGGAGCTCTGTTTGAAGTCGGCCGAGGGAGAATCCAGGTCAGAGTCGTTCTCCTGGTAGAACGGGTTGGATTTGCCTCCTCGTATGTATCGCTCCAGGAAGGCTCGAGCCGTCTCTTCTTCTTCTGCTGCGTGGTTCTGCGGACAGTCCACTTCTTCGTTGTCGAAGACGTCGTAGGCGGCGAGCTCGGCCGCCTCCGTCTCCGAGGACGTTTCCGTCTCTGGAGCAGCTACGGAATTCCTCGGAGGAACCTGAGCTGCCTCCGGCTGCGGAGCCAGGGCTGATTGGGCGGTTGCCGGGGGCGATGGCGGGGTGGGAGGAGTCGGCGGCTCCTTCCTGACTGGTTCCTGGGGTTTTTGGTTGGAGTTGTCGAATATTTGGATCATCAGGTTGTTCAACCAGTCGGGGTCAGACAGTTTATCGATGAGAGGCAGGAAGACGTCGCAGGTGATGAGCTCTCCGACCACACAGCGCCCGCTCTGGGTCTCCAGGTGCGGCGCTGGCACCAAAACGTGCAGCAACAAATCCACGAAGGCTCGGGTGTAGTTGAGCTCCACCGGGTCCCCGGACATTGCCAGGTGAGGCGTGGTGATGCCGGAATAGGTTTTCCACAAAAGCTGCCTCTCACCGCCCCGGGTGGTCGGCCGCTCGCCCACCAGCTCCTTGGCTCGGATGTAATCCTGCAGGTGGCAGCCGAACAGATCCAAAATCCTCCGAGTCAGCTCCTGCAGAGAAGAAAAGATTATACATGTAAAAAAAAAAACGATTTATTTGACTGAGGGTGCAAGTAAGACTTTATTTCAAATTGTTGTTGTTGATCGAAATCTGTTTACCCTCGATAACTCATCATGACAATATATATATATTTTTTTTTACATGTTTATCTTGGAAATCAGGTCAGGTATCTGATGATGTATAATAATGAAATCCCAGTACCTTCCTGTCGACGTGCCGCGCACGCCTTTTCATTTCCATGGCCATGGAGACCATGGCGTCTCGAACCTCCGTCTCGAACCCCCTCTCGGAGGACACGGTGGAGAACCAGGAGGTGACAAAGTCCCGGATGATTTTCCTCACGGTGCTGTGGATCTCCTGGTCCAAGTGTTGATCCTCCTCCTCACTGGGTGGAATCTGACATTTAGAAACCACAACATGAGTCAAATAAATGTCAATGATGATGAAGTCAAGGGGCCAATATGTTGATTTCATTTTTTACCTGCTCCAGTGTGATGAACCTCTCCAGGTGCACCACGCTGTTGGACTCCAGGACGGCCTGCGAGCCCAGCCAGCCGCCCAGCACCACCAGCAGGCTGGTGAACACGCACAGCATCCAGATGTTGACCAGCAGGTGGAAGAGAACCAGCCAGGCCAGTACCACGCCGCAGCCCAGCAGGGCCCTCTGACCCAGCACCTCGGCCATGACGCCTCCCGGGTGCCCGGCTCTCCTGGACCCGTGCAGGTAGAGACGCGCTACTCATACGTGACGGGGCGGCATCACACACTGAAAAACAACATACATAACACGACATGAATTTGGTGTGAGAGAGAAACGGTGATTTGTAAATATACATACAATTTGCCTATAACGTTGCAGCTTTTATTATATGTGCCCAAATACATTACTCATTAAAAGTAAAAAATAAATAATAATAATAATAATAATAATAATAATAATAATAATAATAATAATAATAATAATTAAACATATATTAATTTAAAGTAAAGTGAATATATGTGTGTGTGTATATATATATATTATACATGATTCAATATTAAACTACCAAAGAATTCAAATCAGATCTTTATTATTATTATTATTATTATTATTATTAATAATAATAATAATAATAATATGATGGTGTTATTACTTCTTAATGTTACTAAGCGTGGTTCAATCATTAGCATTGTGTGTAAATAAAAAGTGGAATCGATTAGCTGTCAATTTCACGTATGATCAGTGGACGTTGTTTATGCTAGCTGCTAACGTCAGCTACCATGATGTCTTGATACGTGACTAACTCCACTATGTATCGATCAGCCTCTGATCAGTCACAGTCTTTATCTCTGATTAATGGTGCTAATAATAACAACAACCAGCTAGTGTTAAGCTAGCGTTAGCTCCCATACGAGTGTGTGTGTGTGTGTGTGCGCGCGCGCGCGTCTCTGCGCCACCAAACCCCATTGTCAAAATACACGATTTCGTGTTGCGTTGTTTACACACAAACGAGTTGTGTTTTAACATATATTTGACTGAATCGATGACGTGCTAAGACTTTAAATATAACGTTTAATCGATCTGGAGAAACCTTGCGACGACGTTAGCTATGCAAAGCCTCCTCCGTTGGATGTATGGTTTGTCAGCGAGAGGGAAACCAACTATATGGAAGGTTTAGATAAAATAGTGATGTGATAGGTACTTATTTGAGTGCAATATATATTCCCGCATTAAAGACAAGCACGTGACGATTCCTGAGATGTCTGTAATATAACCCTGCGTGTTGTTGGCATACACCAAAAAGCACAACAATCACAAATTAGAAAGATTTTGGCTGAGTGTTCGTCGCTTGAAGCCAAGAGTCGAAACTTTGCTTTTCACAATCTAGCGACGACTCGTTTCTATACATTAAATCGTGCAGAATGTAGACGGATATATTTCACTAAACTATATAAAATACAGGAGAAAAGGTTTAATTAACTTGCCTGGGCGATAGGGCCCGTGGTTTGTTTACTTCCTGTAACATGACGTCAAAGGGAAAGCGAGAGAGAGAGAGAGAGCGAGAGGGAGGGAGAGCGAGAGAAAGAGATAGCCTATTCGTGCCTCCCACTGGCAATTCTGAAGTTTAAATTACAATTTCGTTATAATGAAATAAAAAAACACCAAAAAATCAACATTTGGTCCAAAACATCAATTTTTATGCAGGTTATCATTAACTACAGATTTAAATAGGTTTCCTGGGTCATGTATACATGAATGTAATTTAATTTAAAAAGGGTTTCACAAAGAAAAAGATAAGTTCCGTTTCCAAAATGATCTATTGCATGTTTTTACTTTTGTCATTATGAAGTACTGACAGTAGATGTATTTATTTATTTGAGCATCAGGCTACAACATAACAAGATAAAGAAAAAATAATAAGGAAGACTGAATCCTTTCTAAAAGAATTAGACACACACACACATATACTAGTAATTGGATTTTGGGGTATTTTTCCCCCCTTCAGCTTTTTGCACATTATACATTTTACATGGCTGATTTCACCAAAGGTCAGTGACCTCTGACCTTTTCCCATATGACAGACATCACCACGACAGATATGCGAGACAGTTGAATCAGATATTTCCTTAATGCCTCTCACTTCCATTTTTTCCACAAATAGTGATTCTTCGGCATTCAGCAACAATACAGATAGAAACAAGATGTCAGGAAAATGAAACTTTCCTCTTTTCAGGCCCTCCTGCTTTTGCTTTCATTTACTGCAGAGTATGAAAGCTGTGTATATTCCATCTCTCCCGGATACAGGAGGAGAGAGAGAGAGAGGTGAGTGGAACTGCTTTTTTTGTGTCTTTTTTATGATTTAAATGTTACATTTTTGCTCTAATATTGCGTTTTCTAGCTATAAGTTTTAGCCAGGCTTTCCCTTTTCTTTTCTTTTTTTCTTTTTTTGATACCACTGACTCTGAGTTCAGATATTGAAATGAATGAGGTATGCAGATGACTAGCAGAACCTCACTAATCTGATTTGTTCAGTGTGGTTGATTCTCGAGCCGGTGTGGGAAAATATTTCCAGACTGAGGGCTCCTGGAGCCACACAATCCCCCTCATTAAAATTACGTTGTGTGCAATTTCACACATACCACGCTTACCAGGTCCCTCCAGGTTGCTTTTTCGTACAAAGAGTCAGAGGTTCAGGTTTATTCGGGGACTTGCTCATTTCTCCTCGGCCACGCGTAGGCTCATGATGACGTACGAGACTTTACCTTTGACAAAGGTGAGTGGAAAAGAAGCCTGAGGCGTGTCATTGCTTAATTTCTTATTTGAAGTAGTTAACTGATGCACGTCATGTTTTTCATTTTAGTTTTCCTTCTTCCTCTTGTTTATGGAGACATAATAATCCATCCCTGGTGTAAGTAAACGTGTAAAAATGTTGCGTGTTTGGTAGGTTTCCTTTCCATCTTACGGTTCGAGTGTCGGCAGCAGCGGGAACAAATCCAGATTTTGGACTTCCCTCTTCAAGACGATCCCTCACATGGCACTGTGCAAATTATGTGAGTATTGCATTGCTGAGACATAAACATCAAGATGTATGATTCCATTGCATGATGCTGCTATTGTTAATATTATTTCATGGCTCATCAAATTTACCTTTCAAGTATGAGTGACTAAAATCTGCATTGTGAAAAGGGCGGCGAATTGAGCAATCGTTGACATAAATCTGACCACAGCATTTGTCATACTAAAATGAGTCATACAGTAGGTTCCGCATGGAGATGGGACTTTCTCATAAAGTTGAATTCTTTATTTTCAGCTGCTGAAAGTGTGACTGTTATAATTGTGTGAATTCTAAATCTCTTGGGCATAGTCACCTCTGAATTGAACGAATCCCCCCTCTGCACCACCCCCACCAGTTCCTCTGGTGCTCGTGGGGCTGGTGGTGGTGATGGCCGTGAGTGGGCTCACCGGAGACCCCCTGGCCGTCTGCCTGCAGGACACGGACTACAGCGAGCTCCTGGACATTGTGAATAAAGGTCTTCCCGCCACCAAGTCGCCCCGTCACGTGGCCATCATCGGCGGAGGCATCGCCGGACTTACCGCTGCAAAATTCTTAGAGGATGCCGGGCACAAGGTGCATTGATTTATGTTGATTAGCTACTGACCTGCTTTGCATACATTTTTTAATCCCTCACAGGGAAGGGGATGGTTTTATATCAATATTATATTATATACAAGAACCTCTAAAAGAGGTTTTGACCCACTGTGTTTTTATTATTATTTTTTGCTCCCCTGAACCCATGAATGAATGGATTATGTATGTATAGTGGTGTGTTCACTGCGATGATTTTGCGTCCCCCCCGTGGACAACAAGGTGACCATAATAGAGGCGAGTGGGCGTATAGGAGGACGTGTGGAGACCTTCAGGAACAGAGAAGAGGGCTGGTACGCAGAGGTGGGCGCCATGAGGATCCCCAGCTTTCATAAGTGAGTCCTAATCCCGGGCCGTCACGTCAAAATAAAATACTACAATATATATCATATTATGAATAATATATTACAATCTAATATTTTTTATAAAGGATGTGTACTTGGATGGAATGTAGAAGGTCTGGATTTTACAGCAGTTTGATTTCTGCTTTTCTTTGAATGGCTGCACTTTTTAGTTCATTGCTCTTGTTTTTTACACACTAAATGCTATTGTCCAATCTCTTTTACACACATATGTACATATTAATAATAACATTGCGTCTAATTTCCACAGGATTCTGCTTTCCTTTGCCTCCAAATTGCAAATTTCCCTCAACCACTTCATCCAAGAGGACATCAACACCTACTATCTAATAAACGGAGAGCTGCATAAGACCTACACGGTGGAAAACAACCCTGTTGTGCTCAACTACAGCCTGAGTGAACGAGAGAGGGGCAAGACAGCGGCTCAGCTCTTCAGTCAGTCACTGTGGAAGGTCCGTATAAATCCTAACATAATACCTTTTTTTTTTTCTCTCATTTATGTTGTTTTATTGCATAGTGTTGTGATCTGTGCACAGGTGAGGGATGACCTGAAGGCAATTGGCTGCCGCGCCACGCTGGATAAATATGATTCCTACACAGTGAAGGTAATGTTTTTTTTGTTTTGAAATAATAATAATAATAATAATAATAATAATAATAATAATAATAATAATAATAATAATAATAATAATAATAATAATAATAATAAAAATAATAATAAACAATAGTTTGAATTAAAATGAAACATTTCATGAACTCATTTTCTCGTGCGACTGCACACAGGAGTATCTGGTGAAGGAGGGCAACCTGAGTCGTGGGGCCCTGAGGATGATCGGGGACATCCTGAATGAAAACAGTCTCTTCTACATGTCGCTGATAGAGATGCTGTACATACAGTCGGACATCAGCGACAACACTGAGTATATGAAATGTTCAGTTCACAAATACAAAATAACCATAAAGTACAAAAAAGAAAAAGATACATTGTGACACAGGGTGTATGTGTTTCCTGCTCCAGGTACTTTGAGGTGACGGACGGCTTCGACCACCTCCCCAGAGCTTTCTACCAGGTCTTGAACTCCACCATCTTTCTCAACTCCAAGGTCAAGCTGATCAACCAATCAGGTCGCAGCAACGTCACAGTGACATTCCAGGACCGGCGTACTCCGACCGGCTCCCTGACCAACCTCACGGTGGACTACGCCCTGGTCACGGCCACGGCCAAGGCGGCGCTCTTCATCGACTTCCTGCCGCCCCTCTCCGGGGACAAGATGGAGGCCCTGCGCTCCGTGCACTACGCCAGCAGCACCAAGGTGGTGCTCAGCTTCAGCGTGCGCTTCTGGGAGAAAGAGGGCATCATGGGAGGCAAAAGCATCACAGACCGGCCCTCCCGCTTCATCTACTACCCCAGCCATAGCTTTGCCGGGACGGACGCTGGCGCCCTGTTGGCGTCCTACACCTGCTCCGACGACTCCACCCTCTTCCAAGGGATGGGCGAGCAGGAGCTGATGGCCGTGGTGCTGGACGATCTGGTGAAGATCCACGGGGAGGTAATCAGGAGCCTGTGGACGGGGGGCCTGGTGAAGAAGTGGGGCCTGGACCCATACAGCCTGGGGGCCTTCGCCCTGTTCACGCCCTACCAGCAGGGGGACTACGCCCGGGAGCTGTTCCAAAGTGAGGGACGCGTGCACTTTGCAGGAGAACACACGGCCATGCCTCACGGCTGGATCGAGACAGCCATGAAGTCTGCACTCAGAGCAGCCAAAAATATTAACAGCCTCACACTGTAGTTTTCTTTGGTGTGTGTGTGTGTGTGTGTATTTCATACATGTTCCAAGCAAATTCAAATATCAAGTTTCTATCATTTAAGATAAAAGCAGGAAATTCTTGAATTCTGGGAAATGGATCCCAGCAAATGACTTAAAACAGTTGCTGGTTCATCTTAATTTGATTAACCAATCAATTAAGCACCTAATCAATTCAGCTCTAAGCCAGAAACTTGCAAGATGATGCAGAGCACCACTGGAAAATGCTGGTTGTTTTGATGCTTTCGGAGGAGGGGGGGTGGCCTCTTTGTCAATTTATTTCAATTATGCATCTTTACCATTATTATTTCGTTTCAGCTGCTTAATATTTCGTTTTTTAAATAAACTATATATATACTGTATATATAACAAAATATTCCAATGAGACCATTTTAATATGTACTGTAAGTCTTTTAACCTTTCAACCATTTTCTTGTTACTGTATCATATGACCAATATGGAATGTTTTTTATTATGGATTTTAATCCTGATCATTTTTTCCCTGAGATTTGACCAACTCCAAATGTATTCTGTACTTGTACTGTGTCACACATGCATGTTGTTGTCCAGTTTTGACCAGGCCAAAATAAAATGTATATTTAAAACAAAGGACCTCACTCCTCTCCCTCAACATCACTATCCTGTAATCCTTATTATTCATCAATCGTTATTATAATGACAACCAAAGAAACACTGGGGCAATTTTTAATCATTATTAGTTGCACTTTATTTTCAGTTTTAATTTCATTGGGGTCCATCTACTTCTGCAGGGGAAACGGTATTTTACTGTACTGTTTCAAATAAATAAATAAAAAAACAATCTGGCGTGACAACCAATGTTATTAATATCACTGTGGCCTTTGTTTCTTAATTATTATTTAAATGTGTCCCAGAAGCCAAAAATGAGGAGCTCCATCTCCCGCAGCGTTTGGTACATGATGGATGGAGGCGTGCGAGTGTTATATGTTCATCAGTTCTCCCGTGTCACATGACCCGACTTCTTTGGGACCCCTCAGGCATCAGGAGTCCAAACAGGATTTCACAAACAACCGTCCTCTTCATTTAACACCATGACGCCGTCCCGTTGGCAGCTGCGGTCCGCCGTTAATGAGCGCCTTTCTGCACCATCTGTGTGAAGCGGTTGGTGATGCTCAGGGTGGTGTCGATGAATCGCTCCACACAGCTCACCAGGCACGTCTCCGTCCGGTGGTCCAGCTTCGAGCCGGGACTGTCCATGCACTTGTCCCAGCAGATGTCGGTGAAATTGTGCACCTGGAATTAAAGGGGAAACACAGGTGATTAACGGATGATTCCCAAAATATACAATTTTTAAGACTGATACTGATTTAAATATTTGAGGATTTGAAAACATGATGGTATATCTGCGGATATTCATTTATATTTCTAAACATACACAATGATTGTCTGTGACATATTTTATTTGTAGTTATTGAAGAGTAAGAGGACATTTTTGGGGCATGCAGGAAGTAGAACATGACGTATTAAGTCACTAGACCGTGATTTGGTCATACACAGCTCCCCCCCTCCCCCGATGGGCATTTTCCAGGGTTCACATGGGCTCACTGGGACATTCCCGGGAAATTTTGAAAGACGCTCTATTTGTCCTCTTAGAAACCGCAGTGATTAGTCTGATCCGCTTCATTAATGTTAATCATGGGCTTCATGAGTACAGACCCATGCATTGCTCAGGGTTTATATAGGTTTACACCGATATTCATGCCTGGAGCATTAATAATATGAAGGAGAATGTTGTTGACCCGGCTTTTTAATTCTAATTCAATTCACACACTGTAAACAGGCTTATATCATGTTTTTTTCTCAGCTTGAATTATTATTTGTCATTATAAATATAAAATCTGCCATTACTAATATTGTTTTTTAAGTGTATTGTTGAAAATGAACTGTAATTCAAACTGTGTCCTTGAATGGAAGGCTATTGAACAAGGACCCTGGAACCAGGAACCACGCCGGGTGGGTTAGTGCGGCCTGGTGCCGGGGATCGGGCAGCCGTTAGCCCGGTTAGCACGCGCTCACCTGGGCCTGGAACTGAGCTTTCTGCTGCTCCACGGCTATCATCCGCTGCAGCTCGGTGGCTTCTGCCTTTTCCGACGCGTTGAACTTATCGAAGCCGTCCATCGTGCTTCTCCGGGCAGATCAGTGCGACCTTGTGTACACCCCGACTTCCTGAAAACAACGTGGTGCGTAAGCGGATGTGACGTTTCACACAAAATCTCTACTCCTTTCATGTTCTATTATAATATAATGTGTGATAATATCATAAGTATAATATTACTCTTGCCTCTTTAGGAAATGTCTAACTGGTCCATGTATTCTCACTCAAATAAACCATAACATGAATTAATAGTCGACATTCACAGAGAAAGTGTAGGTTTGTATATATATATATAACTGAATTGAATTGAATATAATAGAATTTACAACGATCTACGATAAATACAATTATTATTTTATAAATATAAAGGATTGAATCATGTATTATAATATAAAAATAATTATTAAATGGTCGCTAATCTCGACATCTTGGCTCCGGTGACGTCATATACAACTACATCCGGGTGAGCGTGGTGACCTTGGTTGAACGATGATCATGGCGTCCGTGGTCAGGTTGAGTTTTGCCTGTCGCAAAGGATTTAGACGTGAGTCCGTCTGCGTGCTCGTTGTTTGGCTGTGTGTCTGACATTGTGTAGTAACGTCGGTGTAGTAGACTGACGGCGGCATGTTGTGAGTCAATGGCGCGTTGTGTAGCAGTTGTGTAGCAGACAACTCCCAAGTTCACGAGCTGTAAACAACTGAAACTCGGCTTTAACTAGACAGCTCGTGTGTGTCGTACCATATTTTTGATATCGTTTATTACGTCGCCGGTTAACGTGATGCTTTCCCACCCGTTGTTGTAGTTACGCACTCAAAACACAGGGAAACACACGAAACTTACTGCTGTCGTGACGACACGCTGTGACGTCATTGGAATGAAATCGCTGGTCAAACATTTACACACGTGTTAAATGTGGGGAAACCAGTTAATTGTATTTAGGATATGCATTGTGAGGATGTTATGACGTTGTAGAGGCATTTCCGAGGAATGGCATTTGAGTTTAGAGACAAATGTGTGTGTCCTTGCTTTCTGTATATTTGTGGGGACTAATTTAGATGTAAGACAACGCGTGAGGAACAGGAAACCGTGGAGGTGTAAAACCAGAAGATGGCGCTAATGTAGCTTAAATGACCCCAAACTGTAAAACCTGATTTATGTGTTAGGTTTAGAATTAGGTATGGATTAGATAAAGGGTCAGGTTTATAGTTGTGAAAAGCATTGTTTGTGTGTGATTGTTTGATTATACAGTAAAGGTCCAACCATATGTTATTAAAAAAAAAAGAAAGGAAAAAAATAGTACCAATTTATTCTAAATAAAAAAATATCCAAAATATGAACTTTGTTCTCAAATAATTCAATTATCACTATGATAAAATATGTTTTTTTTTTCCCCATCTACATGTTAAACCATCATATTTTGGTCACAGAGCAGAACTTTATGAGAATGTATTGTTGTCTAATCTGTGAGTTATTTTTGAATTATTTTCTCTTCAGCTCTCTTCTCCCAAAGCTCATTGTTGTGCAGACCAACGGGGGTACCGCACATGTACCAGGAGCAACCCCATCAGCTGACAGCAAGGATCCACGCATCACAGGCGCTGAATGGTCAGTGTCGACACAAGGGGAGGTCAATTGGTCAATTGGCAAACATTTTTGGATGATTGATTCATTTCAACTGATGTGTCTGTGTTTTTAAAAGATCATTTGCTGCCTTTGGATTGTTTTATGTCATCATACATTTGATTTAGTTTTTTCTTTCATGTTGGGTTTTTCAAACCTGTGACCCACTTGACGTCACAGAACCGTTGTGGTTTTTGGTTTTTATCTGTGATGCTTTTACTACAGATTTTCTGTGGCAGTCCTCTCAGTGTGGCGTTTTTTTCTTTTAGTCTTACCTGTCCAGTGTTTAATATTTTTTTCAGGACGTTCCAAACTGATGTATTGTTTGTGTCCAGTATTTGTGCCATGGCTCTGATCAATTCCTCCTCTTTTCTCTGCTTTAAAATGTGCTCTTCATGTGGGTTTCTCCTTTTTAAACATAACCAGGTGAAACTCGAGGGTAAAACCAAAAGCAGAGTTATTTAATGTTTAAACAGTCGATTGAAATGGCAACCCCTGAACAACAGGAAACACCTGTCAGCCGCATGTTCCAATTTTAATTTTTTTTTCCTTGCATGGTTTAAAGTAAAAAGTACCACATCTAAGGTTGTTTGACATGTGTTCCATACACACCTGTGTACATTCCTGTAACGTACAGCATTTGATTTTTTTTTTTTTGCAAAGAAAACGCACTGTCACATCTTAGTCATGATGTATACTGTACATACAGTTAGGCCCAAAAATATTTGGACAGTGATGCAAGTTTTGTTATTTTAGCTCTTTACGAAAACATACTCAGGATACGATTATATAATCAATATGGGCTTAAAGTGCAGACTCTCCGCTGTAATTTGAGAGTACTCGCATCCAAATTGGAGCAAGGGTTTAGGAATTACAGCTCTTAAATACGTAGCTGCCTCTTTTTGTTCAGTTTGACAAAAACACCACCAATGGACGTGAACATAAATCATTAATTAATACGTTTTTTTTTGTGACAAACCTGCAAAATATTACTGAAATAGAAACCGCTAAAGGAGCTGCCGCCATTGTTGAGCCATCATCTCCATGTATGTTTGAGGGACAAAATCTCCAGCTCGTGTTCAGGGATATGACTGAATGTCTTTTTTTTTTCTTTCTCTCTCCCTCTGCAGCAGGCTCAGGATCCAAAGCCGCCTCCCTCCACTGGACGGCAGAGCGGGCCCTGAGCGTCCTGCTCCTCTCCATGGCACCCGTGGCCTACTTTTGCCCTGGACCGGTTGTCGACTATTCCCTGGCAGCTGCCCTGACGCTGCACGGCCACTGGTGAGATCAGCATGAAACATGTCTTATTGTTATATATTTATTAATTTGCACATATTTACATGTTGAATCACTGCCTCTATTTCTAAGAGACACATTTCAAATAGCATAGTTTCACTTCCTGTTGTTTCTGACACAGGTGTAACTCACCTCTGGTTGGTTTGTGGCCAAAGAAAGAACAGACTAGTTCCAGTTGTAGTTATTATTCCTTGAAGCATACATGCATATATTAATATACATATTTAAACTCTGTTTGCGGTCATTTACCAGCTTATTAGGTACATACTGTAAATCTGAACTCCAACCTTAATTCTGTCCACTCGGCTTATATCGTTGTATTTGTTTATTAGTGTACTATGAGTGATCAGCAGTATCACAAACTCGAGTGACCGGTGAGTGTGAACAACACACCCCCGTCCTGGGACAACACAAACACTGGGGTTAAAATCCTTTGCATCACATGAGATCCTCAGGGACTTCGAGTCCAGTGTGAAATCCTCACCCTGGCTTGACCTCACCTCAGTGCTCCTTCCCTGACTTAGCAATGTTCTTTTTTTTTGCCTTGTTATTATTATTATTATTATTATTATTATTATTATTATTATATCTTTTATTATATCTTTTATTATATATTTTATTATATCTTTTATTATATCTTTTATTATATATTTTATTATATCTTTTATTATATATTTTATTGTTGTTATTATTTTCCTAATTATTCTCACTCATCAGCTGTCTGCAGCTATTATTTCCTCCTTGGTTAAAGTCCGACTCTGGAGACTTGAGGCGGAGGCTTTAGCTTAGTGTCGCAGCGATGTGCTCTTCCGTCCGTCAGAGAGCGAACATCAGGTGAAGGCCACGAACCAGAGCTCCCCTGCCAGCTTTGAACTCTTCGACCCAATAACCAGTTCGACTAATTCCCCAGTGTCGCTTGGCGTCATCGCCAGGTTTCGGAAAGCTTCGTCTACAGTCTGGGCCCTAATAGGATTTTAAAAGCACGAGGAATGTTGGAAGTGAACGTGGGCGTCCATGAGTCCCGCGCATTATTAATGCAGATTTTACTCGTCATCTTTAAATTACACGGATTATATTGATCTTTTCGACACACGTGTTATTTGGCCTGGGCTGCTCAAAACCTTTGCACACAATGGTTCGTTGAATTGCTATAAATGGAAAAACATCTGGTTTTATAGTTGTATTTAGGAAAAAAAATGACATTGCACAGTTATTCCTCAATCCAGTATCGTAACTTACATTTTTTTATTCCCCTGCTCATGTTTTTTTTCTTTTTCTGTGCGTCCTGCAGGGGCATTGGGCATTTTTTTTTTTTTTTTTTTTTTTTTTTATGGATTCACTCTGTCGCTGTTGGTCTTTGTTTGCTTTGTGTCTCATTTTTGGCCTTGTCATCAGATTATACGCACAAAATTAGACGCGGCAGGAGGCGTGCGCCGCTCCTGCCTCCGCGCAATGACTTCCATGTTTTCGTAGTGGTGACATTTTATCACTTCAGATACACAATGTACACACTCGCAGAGGAGAGGAGGAGGTGTTTAATGTATAAAAAAAAAAATGCTCAAATAAATTGTGCACTTGTCTCCATGGAAACTGTCGTCACTTTTGCACATTTTAAAACCACACATGTGCCCAATGAACACAACGTGTGCAACCTGCTTTAAATGTAGATATTACAAGTTCAATTAAGAAATTGACCACTTTATTTATTGTCGTTTATTATTAAATAGTAATAAAGCCATCGATTATGTCATTATGCAGATGACGTGATGCAAAGTAAAAGTGATTATGGAACGGAAACTGTAAAAATGATCAAAGGAAAACACTTTCCAATAACCTGTTAATAGTATGAAAACAAATGAGGCAACTTATGGTGTTGACGAGTTTGTAACAGTGTTTATTTGTATATTTTAGACACTACAAATGTATTTTTAACAGCAAGGCAAAGTGATTTACACCAGATATAAAAAAGATATAACAGGGGCTTCCGAGAAAGAAATCACAAATTCAAACTTTGAAATGAAATTGTTCACGTACAGTGAAGGGTAAAAATAATTGAGTCGTAAAAAGGAACAAGTGTTGTAATGGATATTGGACACGATGGGTTCAATGTGTCGGAACTACATGTCCCTGTATACGTGATCAAATTAAGCATCATTTCTCTTTTTTTTATTTTTTTTACAGAATTGCACAAGCTACGCTTGTCCTATTGGGCAATTACAAATCTTCTTTTTCAAAGAAGGAACCGAAGCAGTAATGCGTTTTTTCCTTTCATGACACAGACGGGTGTTTTGTATTTTGTGCCGTCACGCCTGACATTTGGATAAGCGGAACTCGGACCAGTCGTCCACGCCATCGGGGCCTTTGTGGCGCAGGACCAGCTTCTTCCGGGTGGGATCGTCCGAGTCCGGCTCGAAGCCGAGGAAGCTGGACGGATACACCAAGGACTCGAACATGAACTTGTTTACGAAAAGCCTGGTGAGGAGGAACAAAGCTTTGTGCTGGCTCTCCTCGATTCTCATGGGAAGATCCTGGGGCCGCCCAACACACACACACACACAAAAAAAAAGGTCAGTGGCCCCCCTCCTGGTCCCCAGTTTGGTATATAAATAAATAAGGGTGTGTCACTCACCATGGCCTCGGGGTAAATTTGGTTGTCCCTGCAGCACGCCACCACCTTCTTGCCGTCCTTCTGAGCGTACAGCATCACGGCCACCCCCTGCTTCCTCTGCATGGCGGAGTTGTTGTAAGGGTGGATGTTGAAAATGCAGTCTGGGGGGGGGGACAAAAAACCCCAAAAAACAATAAATAGTATTATTTTTATTATTATTATTATTATTATTTAAAATTGTTATATTTTTGTGTCGGTAAGATAAACAGGAATATTATCATATAATAATAATCATTTTTATAATAATATATATATATATATTTTTCTACTCCGTGTGTGTGTGTTACCCTGCTGACACTGCTCCGCCATGGTCAGGTGTTGGAGCAGAAAGTTTTCCTCGGCGTTGAGGAGCAGGTACTTGCTGTCCTTGCACTGGAGCTTATATGTGCTGCTGCAGCATGACTTCATAAAAGAGTCCGTGTCCAATTCATCTGGTTTGAGAGAAACACGTGACATAACAACAGCACAACGGATATATTCACGATTAATAACTATGTTCGGCCCGAGACGGAGGTGATAGATTTTTTGGCTGAAATAGGAGTTCACTTACCTGAGCCGCCATCTTTAAAAAGAGAAAAGCAAAGGGCACCTTAGACATAACATTACATACCATGAATATGTAGTAGTAATAAAGACTCATTCGCGTACTGATATTTAAGTGAGTAAGCATGTATTACCGTTACCATTAAAGTAGAAGGCCGAAGCACATGTACTGACGAAACTAACAGGGATGCAGTCGCTGGAAGACATTGTTGAAGCCTGCAGGCAAATGGGATTATGCCGGACAAAGTGCATCAAAATTCAAAATGAGATCTCTTTTTTCCACAATCTCTAGTTACGTTTTTACGTTTCAATACACAACGTGTTCATCATTATAAACAGAGATTTATACACATCTGAAGTGGGACAGACGGTGGGTGATTGATCATCACAATTTGACCAGTTATTGCATCAAAGGATTAGATGACGTCATAGTCATCAGGTTATTACACATCATGGACGCGGGAAAGTCGAGCGCCTGATTTCTCAGGGCCCTGATTGTATTGTGGATTTGGTCAAAATGGCTCAGAGTGAATGGAAGTCAACGCAGTCCAAGTGTGTGTGTTTGTGTGAGCGTGTATGGGTTTTACCTGAGATAATGCGCCTCTCTCCTCTGATGATGCGTTCACGATCACGCTGCCCTGTGCACAAAGAAAAGTTATTTGAGACCCAAAGAGCCGCTATAATAATAAGCTGTGTATATATATATATATAAATATATATACAGTATATGCGTGTCTGTGTGTGTGTGTCTGTATGCGTCTCTTACCTGACGCTCCCTGTTTGAGTCTGAATAAGCCGCGAAAAAATGTCCCAATGTCTGTGTGTACGCGTGCCTGTGCGCGTGTCAGTGCGTGTGTGCGTGGCGGAAGTGAAACCCTTTCTTCCTGTTTCATTTTCTCAGACGTGCAGCAATGTGCTGCTCTTCATTTACCCCTGGTATAAATATTCTCCTCGCATCACCCATTCTGACATGAAACCTGTGGATATTTTTGTTTAAGTTTAGAAATAAACTAAACTATAACGTGACGTCCTCAAAGCAGCGCGCGGGAGGGAGTTCGACGCTACTAGGCGCGGTTTGTGCGTCCGTCATCACACGTGTACACAGTCGGCATGTGTAAGTGTTATTTCATCTTACATGACCATACGACACATTATTATTATATGTTTATATTATTTAGACTTTCTTTTTTTTTTACCCCTTTTCTCCATTACTGTTTTTTTTTCTTAGAACAATAATTAAAAAAAAACACTAAAAACTAAACTAAACTAAAAACACTAAAAAACTAACAAAGTGCCGGAAATATATCAAAATAATAATAATAAAAATAAATAAAAAAACAGAACAAATCATTAACAGACAGAAAAAGCAAAGGTGGGAAAAGTGAATCACTTCGAAAAAAAAGACACATCTGTTTACGCAGTAAAGTGAATCACCAGCAGAGGGCTGACATAAGCGCAGGGGCTCAACACAGTGGCCTCCATCCGGGAAAACCTTCCACTCCACTTTCTGATGCACTTCCTGTTGGTGTTTTTTTTTTTTTCCATGTGTTGAATGTTTTATTTATTTCTGGAGATGTTGTAATTTGTTATTCAGTGGTGATGAGGGCCCGGTGTGTGGACTGAGGAGAGAGGGTGGGGGGTGTTGATGGGATTGCATAGTTTGTCTGTTTAATGTATTTATTGAGAAGTAATTTGCATTTAACATATGTAATATGTATGTGGTCCTTTGGGATACGTTTGAGAACAGCTGAGATTTATGATTGTGGATAATGAATATTTTGATGATTTGTGTTGCACATACAACCTGTTTAGGATGGGGTTATGTGTGTGGATATGTATATATATATATATATAAATGGGAGGAATGTTGATGTGGTGTGTGCCGGGTGTAACTGGGAATCCATGCCACTCTGCAACTGTGTTGGAGTTGCAGGAAAAAAAACTGGTAAAAAGAGGGAGCTCTACTATATGTAGGATGCTGTATTATTATTTTTTTTCTATGACGGGATAAAAAAAAATGGAAAGAAAAAAATAATTCAGGGACAAACATGACGTAAGGATAAAACATGTTTAATTGCACAAATAGATACGACTATAAGCGAAATGCATGATAAATATTATAAAAATACATTTGAAATAAATGTTATAGCCTACTGTGTTATATCTTGTCCACAAAATTGAATCTGTGGTGAACATTTTTTTTTTTTATATTCCAAAGTATGTATGGGGCATGTTACCTCATCTCGTGCAGTCAAGGCCTTTACAATACATGCCATTTTTCTATTTTTATTTGGGTTGCTTCAGGTCTGTGTTGCGCATTATTATCGTGAATGGTGGCATGGCATGACTGTGCAGGGGACAATTAAACTTAAATCTTCATTGGGGCTTGAAACCAGTACGTGTTGAGCACAATCAGTGAAAAAGAAAAGAAAGCATAGGACTCATGATGACTTTGCAATAGTACGAGAAATCAGCGCTTTATCTGGAGTCCTGAGGGAAGACCTTATCTTATCCTGCAATGTTATGGTCTCTGTAGACAAACGGGTGTTCAACCTTGTCTGATCCAACAAGGGGTGAGAGATTAAAAGAAAGCACCATAATCGCGGTGACTGAAAATTCCCCGGGTCATAGAGAATGCGTTGAGCTGATAACGACAGATTGACAGGAAGGTGTGGCCTTGCGTAAAATCAGTGCTCTGTCGTGGTGGTGCTCGCAGCTGGACTGATGTTCAAATATTTAAAGGCTAGTATATATTTTTTTATCACAGGTGGGTGTGTGGGATCTAAAAAAAATGCCAAAAGTCTCCAAAATGAATTTTAATAGTCATTATAAAATGACTCCTCTGAGAGATGTGTGATTTACATTGTCATTATCACACCTGACACGACCCCGTGAATTTTCACCACTAAGTTACCGCTTGTGTTTTGTTTTTGTTTTTTTTGTTTTTTTTTATCTCTTATGACTGAGTTTAATTGCTGTAGGTCATGCATAGGTCAAAAATGCAAGGGTCTCTGTATTCCAAAGGCCTATAGAGACCAACATAGATTAAACAAATGATAAAATCCTTCCAAACTGCAATGGAAAATCATTAATGGACATTCCCAAGATGGCTTGGGCCCCCAAATTGCTTTTTAAGGACTTTGATGGCAAATAAAAACCAGTAAAAGCCAGTATTGTATAGAAAATGACTGCACACGGTGTAAGATAATCACTTTTCGGTCCATGTAATCATATCCTGGTCAGGATTGCTGTTGATTGTGGTGTGTATTCCCTCGGAAAAATTTCAATCATGGGTTTTTTTCCGGAGTTTTGGCCTAGTGAACCAAACACCATGTTTGTGCAGCGCTTTGCCTGAAGCTACCCTGCCTGGGCTTTCCCTCTATTTTATGCTTCACTCAGTCTGCGGCAACAAAAATAATCAGGCCTTGATTTTATCTAATTGTAAGGATGATTTTGTTTATCACAGTGTGACCCAGATGGGCATTTCCACTGTTCCACTGTATTTAAAAGTTACAAAAAAAAAATCAAAAAATCCAACATTTTGGGAAATTCAGGGATTAGCTCAGATTTCCTCAGATTACATGAGATGATTCGTGTCTCAAAATGAAGCCATAAGCACAGAATACAATGCAGAAAGTTCAAAAATTACCTGGACATATAGAAGAGATATAAAGTAAAATATAATATAATATAATATAATATAATATAATATAATATAATATAATATAATATAATATAATATAATATAATATAATATAATATAATATAATATAATATAATATAATATAATATAATATAATATAATATAATATAATATAATATAATATAATATAATATAATATAATATAATATAATATAATATAATATAATATAATATAATATAATATAATATAATATAATATAATATAATATAATATAATATAATATAATATAATATAATATAATATAATATAATATAATATAATATAATATAATATAATATAATATAATATAATATAATATAATATAATATAATATAATATAATATAATATAATATAATATAATATAATATAATATAATATAATATAATATAATATAATATAATATAATATAATATAATATAATATAATATAATATAATATAATATAATATAATATAATATAATATAATATAATATAATATAATATAATATAATATAATATAATATAATATAATATAATATAATATAATATAATATAATATAATATAATATAATATAATACCCTTACCCTTACCCTTTAACCTTAACCTTAACCTTAACCTTAACCTTAACCTTAACCTTAACCTTAACCTTAACCTTAACCTTAACACAAACCTTAACCCGAACCCAAAACCCTAATCCTAAACCCTAGGGGTTAGGTTATGCAATATGCAGATGAACAACTGCTCTATGTAAGTGTTCATAACAATCTATCACTATAATTTTGAGATGATATGAGAATATGTAATAGATGTGCATATTTAAGAGAAAAAAATAAGAGAGTAAGGGTGTACAGTCTAAATTGTCCATTTCTATATGCTTGCTGATAGTTGCCATGTTGATTCTAAGGGGGGAAAAGCTATGAGTTTTGAGCAACCTCGAAATTGTATTATTTTGTCCTGCAATTTAATACAGGGTGTTTTTTCATCATTTTGAAACTAATGAGAGGGTCAGAGCAAGATATTTAAAAAATTACCAACCTAACAAATAGATTCTGATTCTGTCGCTCCAACATGATCTTATTTCAGAACAAAACCTGGAATTCAGGAAAAAGATGTATTATTTCTCACCATTTTACAGTGCGGTATTTGGCAGTCCCTGCCTCCCCATAATTACAAACAAATTAATTTTTTACACCACAACAAAGTCGTATTGAGTTTAAATAAGGCTAGTGTTGGCAGGTGGAATCTGTCACCTGGGGACAAACCATAGATCAGTTTTTAAAAATAAACGTGAACAGTGCAGGTTCCCACAATTTCCATTCTATTTTTATTTTTTATTTTTTGCTATTTCATCCAATTACATAAAAGAAAAAGAGCTTTTAAAATGCTGTAATTGTAGGCTGAACCATCTCTGATCTGCCGTTGGCACTTGCCCCCTCAGTGCCACCTTGTCTGGGGTTAATGTTTAAGAGATATTGGGCAGAAGCACGGTGGAAGCAGCGAAGGAGAGACATTGTGGCCTCGGTTTAACCGATTTTATGTATAATGTTGAGTGAGGTTTATTGGTGTTGATAAAGATAAGGCAAAGTGAGAGCTGATAAAGCAATAGGGATGTAAATAATGTACTTCAGCCTGGAAGATGTTCTGTCCCAATGAAAAAAGAACAAATGAAATGTACTTAAATTGAACTTTAACCCTTTCCAACTTATTCAATATTTAGGTAGAATTTATGACCGCCCTACTTTACATAAACATCAAATAAATCAATCGGTTGCTTATGTGTTATGGCGCATATTTTTGTTGACGTGACAGTACCATGACAACAGTAGTAAAGGCACATAAAAAAAAAAAAGACAATTAATAATTGTATAAATATCAGAAACAAGGTTACGTCAAAATATGTGCAATTATCTTTTAAACTGAATAAAAAAAACATAAACATGCACCTCCTTATGTTATTGAGTGAGTTATTTAGAACGGTGCATTTGTGGTTGATAATGTCTGACACCACGATATCAGGCGCTTCGACACAGCTCCGCAAAAAAGATTCCCAAAGACTGGAATGATCCAGAAATAGAAAAAAAAGGAAATGCTTTAAGCAAAAAAAAACAAAACAAAAACAGGCTGATGGCGTGCTCCTCCGCTTTTGGCCCCTGTCACTCCACATCTGCAGGCTTTATTATTCTCCGTGTCCAAAATAAATAAATAGCTTTGTGCGATGAATGCCGCCACGGTGTTAAGCGATTATCTCTCGGAGAGAGTTACCACTTGTATTATCTGCCGAGGCTTTTTTTTTTGGACGACTTACGTAAGCGTGAAATCACGGCCTGCTCGCCTAAGGTCTAAGGGGGTGTGACAGCGAGGGAGGAGGACCATATAAAGCCAAGTGCCCAGTCTTGGATAGGAGAGTGGCACCACAGAAGAAGAAGAGCGGAGGACCTCGGACACGGAGACCAACCCCAAGACACGACGCTACAACCATGACCTCCTTCAAAGTTCCACAGATCAATACACCGGGTAAAAAATCGGGTTTATCTTCATTTGAAGTCCTTTTCTGATTTTTAGAGGAATGTTGATGTTCATGAGGGAAATTCGAAGGCGGTATATATGTCCAATCTGGTCACTTCCTGTAGAACTTCAAAAAGCCAGATCCGGGCAGAACACGAGCCGCTTCACGGACGTGCACGGCCTGCAGAGCATCGAGAAGCTGGTGATCTCCGTGGAAGACACGCCCCAGCCCATCCACACCACGATCACCGGCTCCATCCCGTCATGGATCAACGGGAACCTGCTGAGGAACGGCCCCGGGAAGTTCGAGATCGGGAACCAGAAGTGAGTGTCCATCCCCGACTCCTCCTCCTTCAGGGGGGGGGTTTTAACATTGTCCTTTCTTCTCAGGTTCAACCACTGGTTTGACGGCATGGCCCTCCTGCACCAGTTCAAAATATCCAACGGCCAGGTGACCTACAAAAGCCGCTTCCTGTCCAGCGACAGCTACCAGGCCAACAACGCGGGGAACCGCATCGTCGTGTCCGAGTTTGGGACCGTCACCATGCCCGACCCGTGCAAAAACGTCTTCCAGCGCTTCCTGTCCAGATTTGAACCACCCAGTGAGTGTCTGGCACAGCATGCGAACGAGCCCTGATTTATTGTTGTGGTCGTGTGTGTGTGTGTGTGTGTGTCGTTAACATTTTGTTCACAACCACCTCTTCTTCCACCTTGTAGAGAGCTCAGATAATGCCAATGTGAGCTTTGTCACCTACAAAGGGGATTATTACGTCAGCTCCGAAACCAACGTCATGCACAAGGTGGACCCGGAGACCCTGGAGACAACTCAGAAGGTCACACAATAGTTAATTATATTATATGTTTGCAATTCATAATTCCTGCTAATTGACCTGCTACTTTTAAGTACTATAAGTCAAACAAGTGATACTTGAGCATATTATTACTATTGCTACTATTACTGGAATTTATAGCGAAGTTGTAGGCTGCTGTCACTCATTAAAATGAAAAAAAAAAAATATATATATATATATATATATTATTTATTTTATTAGGTGGACTGGAGTAAATTCATAGCTGTGAATGGAGCCACCGCTCACCCTCACACGGAGCCTGATGGTACAACGTACAACATGGGCAACTCCTACACCCTGAAAGGTATTCAGGGTGTAGGAGTTGAAAAAAAAAACAACATCAGACAAGGGGAAGAAGATGAAGATAGAGATGAACCTTAAGCCCCCCAAAAAATACGTCATTATTTCGGTGTTGACAGGAGCGTACTACAACATCATCCGGGTTCCTCCAACCAAGACCAACGCAGAGGAAACCCTGGAGGGAGCCAAGGTCCTGTGCACCATCCCCTCCGTGGACAAGAGCAAACCGTCCTACTACCACAGCTTCGGTGAGGGAAAGCTCGACTGTTTTTATATATGTATCATTTTGGATTCTTTTCATTAACAATCAGCTGATTGTTAATGTTTTGTTATTATTATTTATTTATTAAGACATATGAAGACTACATTCAAAGAGAAGCTGTAAGTTGTCCCATTTGTGGGTTACTAAAAAGAGTATTTAATTCCAGTGGATTCTGAGCCATTTTTTTTGCCCCCCCATCCATGGCAGCCATGTCTGAGAACTACGTGGTGTTCATCGAGCAGCCCATCAAGATGGACCTGCTGAAGATCGTCACGGGCAAGCTGACAGGAAAGAGCATCAGCAACGGCTTCTTCTGGGACCCGGCACTCAACACCATCTTCCACCTGGTCCACAAGAAGACGGGGAAGGTAAATCCTTTTTTTTTTATTCAATTAAATATAATAACATTCCGTCTCTTCTTTGGGTCCGTATTGTAAACATCTCAAACGTGGGTTGTTTCTCACTTCATTGTTTTGGATCTTCTGGTTTCCAGTTAAGCTCCGTCAAGTATCTGGCCAAGCCGCTGTCCACCTTCCATCAGATCAACGCCTACGAGGAGGACGGGTTCCTGATCCTGGATATGTGCGCCGGGGATGATGGACAGGCCATCAACAACTACAATATCCAGAACCTGCGCAAGTCTGGAGAAGCTCTGGATGAGGTGAGCCGATTTAAAAACTCCCCGAAACCCTTTCCATTGTTTGGTTCTGGGGACTTTTTTTCCAGATTTTATGGATGCGGATTGTTTGGTTTGTGTTGTTGTCCACAGGTGTATAACACTTTGTGTCGAGTGTTCCCGCGGCGTTTCGTGCTGCCTCTCAACGTGGACCGTAACACACCCTACGAGCAGAACCTGAACCGGACTGGCACCAAAGCCACCGCCATCAGGACCGAGAAGCACAAGGTAGGGCACCTTACATAATCCGCATGCTGCCACAGGAGGTGCCAAGCGTGTGTTTGATAGCTGTGTAGTAAATGTATAATCTTTAATTGTGCTTTAAATGTTTTTTTTATAGCACAGCATACAGTAGCACGCTGCTGGGTTTTTATTCCTCACATTGGCACATATAAATATATATATTTAAATTGCGACCTTGAAATGCTATATATTGATGTATATATATATATATATAAATTATAGAATAAAAACCTCCTATAAGATCAGAAGGGAGTTATCTGTGATACCCACAATAACCCGGTTTCATATTATTATTATTATTATTATTATTATTATTATTATTATTATTATTATTATTATTATTATTATTATTATTATTATTATTATTAATTAATGTATTTTTTTTGTTGTTTTTTGTTTTAATTTAATTGTTAAAAAAGTTTCAATCCTTCGTTAGCAGTTTTTATTTCATATAAATAAATCCCCTTTTTAAAAAAATCTAAAATTAGGCCTAGTCTTTATGATGTCAACATTTATGTTGATTATATTAAAGATTCGGATTCAGAAAGCGCCCAATTCACTTTTCCTTCCTACACACGAGGAACTCAAAGGAAACTCTGCATGCTTGTTATCCTGCACAATATTATCTCCCCGATACAAGCGTCAGTTTACTGTTCACTACCTATAGTGTGTCACCGTGCAAAAGCCATATTTATTTACTGGGATTTAAACTGAAAATCCTTCCATATACCAATGGATGTTGCGTGTTGAGCCAAAACAAGAATGTGCATTATTTTTGCTTTTTCCACAGCGACTGGGCCTCAAATCCTACTATGACCACCAGTGTTTCCCAGGTCTTATTACCCACAATGCTCCTTGTCCCCTGTGCAGGTGATCTGTACGCACGAGGACCTCCACGGAGACGACCTTCACCGGTACGGTGGTCTGGAGTTCCCCCAGATCAACTACGGCAAATACAACACGCGCTCCTACCGCTACTTCTACGGCTGCGGCTTCAGACACCTGGTGGGAGACACGCTCATCAAGATGGACCTCCAAAACAAAAGCATGAAGGTGGAGTCAAATATTCATTCTCACTTCTTATAAGTCATTATATCACCAGAATGACGCAAATCAATCATTTCCAGATGTAAATTCTCATAAATCTGATATAACCCCCATCTTAATAGCATATTTGGATTTAAAGTTCAAATAAAACACAATTTTTCCCTCAGGTGTGGGAGCACCCCGGTCTTTATCCCTCCGAGCCAATCTTCGTACCGACCCCTGGTTCCGCGGAGGAGGACGACGGCGTCATCCTGTCTGTCGTCATCACTCCAAACAAGGTCGGAGACCTTGGAGACTTCGGACCGCCACATTGTTTCTCTAAAATAATTACCATCGAAATAATCCCTTTTCCGTGTCTTTGTTCAATCAAGGACAAGAATACGTTCCTCCTGGTTCTGGACGCGAAGACGTTTGAGGAGGTGGGCCGGGCCGCGGTGCCCGTCAACATCCCCTACGGTTTCCACGGGACGTTCAACGCCACGGCGTAGACACGCGACCTCTGACCTCAACTGCGGATTCCACACAATGTAAATATTCTCTTTGGATGTTTTTGTCAAAAATGCAAATGTGTGCCTGGAGTTGATCTGAAATCAAAAACGTATGAAAAGAAAATTGCACTCATCGCTATAATAGCTCTTAGATTAATGTCCTTTTAAGTATTAGCGAGTACACAGTACACAGGAGTACCAGTGAATGAGATTAAGAAGCGGTACTTATACATACAACCTGTGAGCTTTTCCAGGTTTTTGAGGTGCAGTATTTATTTATGTATTTATTCTCTTTGTCAGTGATTTATACATAAGGAACAGTGAAAACTGTATCTTCCAATAATATCACTACAGTATACATTGAGAATGTATACTGAAAATATTGAAAATGTTCATTACTTAAAGTATATTTACAGTGTGATAAAGGTTTGATAAGAAAAGTGGAAAAGGAGAGTGTTTTTTTATATCCCTGCGAGTATATATTTGCATAATACCGGCAACATTTCTTTTACACAAAAGAAAAGTCAGTCCAAAGACTCTTGACATGACATTCTTATGAGATTAGGACTGATAAGTGCACACACACACACACACACATGCTGATTGTGCTTTGTGTTAATCACATTGATGGTGCTTTTTGTAAATGAATACTGAACGGAGAAAATGTACATTTTCCGAATACATAGTATTACTTCAACTGTTAATAAAAGTCTCCACTTGGACATCATCATGCCTCCATCACCTTATTGTAATATTTCTACGACCAGTATTTCCGTGCTAACGCTGACACTACGATTATAAAATAAACACCAACTTAATCATGATTGGACACCATCGAAATATTTCACATTTCATATTTAGCATAATTACGCACTTTGATCATTTAGATGAATGAGGGTGTGACAACCGGCAATGTGTTGCCCAACTGCATCCTCTGCTGGCCACATCCACCACATGGATCCACACTTCTAATCCTTTATAAACAATTGTAACGAAGCTTGAAGTGTGAAAAGAAATAATGACTTTTACCCCGTTATATTTAGGCTACGTCACAAAACATAGGCATAACGTGAAGAATATAAACAGATTTGAGAAAGAAATGAAAACTCAAACTCATAACAGTACGCATCTATTAGTTTATTTTAAAAATCAAAGTAATATTACATTGTACGAAGCATATGGCACTTTGTGCATGTATATGTAATCGTGTTCTAATAATATGAAGTACAGAGAGCGCATGTGTGGTACACAAAACTAAAAGGAACCTTTTCCTGAGTTATTCATTCTACAGTTTATCAGAGATCCGAGCTAACATTTGCTTCAGGTGGTTTTTCTTTTCTTTGAGGAAAGACACCAGGTTTCGAGCTTCGGTCAAAATGCTTTCCAGCTCCTCCATCTGGGCCTTGTCTGCCGCAGCTCGTTCGCTGGAACGAAGCAGAAACACATAATAAATTGATTAAAAATGGAATCAAATCCATTAAAATGGTTTGTGAACACACTGCATAGTTAATTTAAATGTGGGTGTGTGAACATGACCTACCTTAACACTTCGGAAAACTGTGAAAGCAGCATGTTGACATCTCTACTCGCAGCTGTGGCAGAAAACATTTGTAACTAAATCACTGATAAGAATAAATTACCGTGTCATTTGAAAAACACATTCATTCTAAGATCCTGTAACTTATCGTGAAAGCAGTTGGTTTGTTACTTATATTGTTTGTTTAATAATACTACTACTAATAATAACTATAAATAATAATAATAATAATAATAATAATAATAATAATAATAATAATAATAACAATAATAATAATAAATAAAAATAATAAATACATTAATAATAATAATAATAATAATGATAATAATAATAAT
>JAFBJU010000536.1:42963-58041 GCA_016785305.1 Colistium nudipinnis | reverse complement strand
TTTCATTCAATTAGGTTGTATATACTTAGGCTGATTAAATGATGGGGTAATAGTGTCCTACTGGTGTGTCCTCACTGTGTGGTCCTCTGGTAGTTGTTTTATAAGCTACCCCTCCCTGATACGGAGTAACATACCAGGTCTGATTTGGAACCATTGGAGGAACTCTGAGGTTCACTGGTGTCAGGACTCGTGGAGGAGCTCGGTTCAGAGGGAGGAAGAGGTGTTTCTGTGGTGGGTGATGGTGGTTCTGTGTCGGATGAGTCTTTTGAAGAAGGCCCTGGTTCCTGTAGAGACAACAAGGAACATGAGATACAATATTCCACATTAAAACTACAACTTTCCATTTTTATATTTTTTGCAAATATTACTTTATATTTTTATTATTATTTTTATTAATGTACCATCATCGCCACTTCTCATCTGCCAGTCAGCAAGAAAACCAACATTTGTCATGAGTGAAATGACTCAAATCAATTTTTTGGCAAACCTCAGCTTTCATCCTCTTGACCTGGTTGTCATCCTGAGGCCAGGCCTTCCTCTTGGTGCCTGGATTGCTGACAGCACCGGGTGGTGTCGGCGCTCTGGCGGCGCTCTGGTGTCTCGCTGCGTTTTTAGTCTTGGAGCTGAATACCTTCCTGCTCGTGCCATCGGGCATCTCCCAGCGCAGATTCTCCCTGTTGATGCACGTGGCCGATATGGTCATCGTCTTTTCATAGACCCTGCTGCTCTCTGCCAGGCTGTACACTGCAACAGCACATCATAATTATGATTAGAATGTAATATTATAAATATGAAAAATATCAAAAACATAAGAAATTATAAAAACTGATTAAAAATATTAAATATATTAATCACATCATTGGTCCATTTCTACTAAATTAAATAAAAAAAGAAAGAAAACATACTGGTATTGATGAAGGAGTTGACGCTTAAGGACAGGTCTATTTTCTCACTTTCAGACCCATCTTTCTGAATGTCAAGTCCAATCAGCCACTTTGTGCTGGCTTCCTCTCTGAAACACACAAAAATACTATGAACTCCCAAAATAAAAAAAAAATCTGCTAAATGAGAGTCAATGTATAACATAAGCAACCACAACCTTCTTATACATTTTATAAATTATAAAGTGATAAAATAATAATAATAATAATAATAATAATAATAATAATAATAATAATAATAATAATAATAATAATAATAATAATAATAAATAAATCACGTCCTTACTTGCTGTCTGCCTTGCCGGGGAAGGGCAGTGTGTGAACGTGAGCCAGTGAAATCTTGTCGTTCCGCTCCAGTTTCCCCACCAGGTGTCTGATTTTAGACTCCACCAGACCCACCCTGAGAAAATGAAGGAGACATGGTTTTCATATAATATTCGTTTTAATGTGAATTATAATATGATTAAAAATTATAAGGAAACATTTGTCACCCAAAGATATAAGACGGCCCACAATGTCCATACTGTTTTCAGATTTAATTAGACTTGTCTCCTCACCACTCAATGTGCTGCCTCTCTGTCGCTGACGTAGCTTGCAGCAGAATGTAATGCCTTTACACAGAGAAGAATAGATCTTATATTATAAATAATAATTGAATGATTTATTTCGGATAATTTATCTGACCAACAAGTGTAAATGTGAATTCATTCATGATGAATATATTTTAAAAAAAGGTCAAATTATGCATTTTTTGTGTGTGATTCAGACCCAAAACGCTACAACGCCATTTAAAAACTTATCATATCAAATGCTGAACTGCAAACTCTGCCAGTCACTTCCTCACCAGCAAAATTTGATCAGAGATCAGCGATAACACTGTTATCCTCCAAATGCCAAATTATTGTGAAATGCATGACTCAAGGGTTTCCGTTGAAACTTGTCAAAGTTAAAAGTCAGAGCAGAACACACTGCTTATATCAAACCAAGAGAAAAGACAGAAGGTTCAATAAAAAAATGTTTGTGTGAAGCAGAATATTTACAAATAATAATATCATATCATATCATATCATATACCATATAAACGTAAATATAGTAAATTAATTGGTAGAAAGCAATATGCATATTAAGTGTATTTTAGCACATGATAATCTTTATTTCTTACTTACTGGTACTTCTCAAAAAAGTTTGGTGCCTCAAAGAGTTTGGACCACTTTGCTTTTCCCTCTTGTATTTCTTCAGCGATGGCATTGGCTGTGAGTGAGGAAGAGGAAAGTCTCAGTACAACAAAATATGTAAAAAGGTCTGTAATTTAATCCAAGATACACATACCCCGGCTAATCTCCTCCGTGATGATGGCTAAGGTGGAAGGAGACACGTTGAAGGACGTGTTCTGCTGCGGGTATGCTGGAGTAATGATGGACATCATGTGGCAGCGGTCACTTGGATTATTCTGGAAAAATACAGAGAAACTCAGATTATAATGTTACCTGTTGTTTTGATAGTGGGATTATTGGCTGACATGAGGTCTTACCCTTGGATCCCAGAAAGGGAGGTTGAAGTAGCAGTCCTCAACCACCCTCAAACAAACTGGGATTGTCCACTCCCTAAAACCAAACAACATTTTCTTAAAAACGATCAACTAATATAGATAAAAAAATTAATAATAATAATAAAACTATATACAGTATATATATATACGTATATATAAGCAAACATAAAAAGTGTTTTATTTATATTAGTTGTTTTAGAATAAATATTAATAAAAAACGTTTTATATTTACAAACATAAGAAGTCTTTTATTTTCTATCCTTTTAATTAAACCCCTATGATTTAGTTGTGCTGGGACACAAACTCACCACATCGAGTACACCTTGAAAAATTTGATGACCAGGGTGGACGCTGCGGCATTGGGGTATAACTGGCAGATTCTGGCCACCAGTATGGCCCAGGACACTCCACCCAGGAAGCCCAGGATGTTGGAGTAAATGTTTCTCCCTGAAGGAGAATAAAAATAAAAAAGCTAAAAATGTCAATTTATACGATCTAAATTGGTCAAAAAATTATATAAAAATCGATGAATTAAAACGTGTAGTGACAGCCAGATAAATAAGTCAATCTGTGAATTGATTATTTTTCTACAATATAGATATTGGGCTGTGGATGCTGTGTAGCAAACAAAATATATATGACAGAGTAAGATAAAGAAATAAAAATGTCTTAATAAGTTAAACAGGTTGTGTGTGTAGTTTCACTCACGTTTGGCCCATAGCTTGATGGCTCTCAAAGCGAGCCTGAAGTTGTAGATGTTGGGCACATGGCAGAGGATTTCTTCTGTAACTCTGTAGCCTATACAAAAAAAACAAGAATGTATATAAAAATAACAGCAAAGGCACAAAGTGGTCCACTGTTGTGCGTTTGTGTTTAGTTGTGTACTTTACGCTGATGGTTACCATTGATACTCCTGGCGCAATGTTTGTCCATGTTCTGCAGCAGCTTGTCGTCAAGCAGGTCCAGATTGTGGGGAACAAATTTGCGTGGCACTTTGGCAAAGACCATGTCGACCTGGAAAAAAATGACAGGAAACACACAAAAAAAGCAGCGATTGAGGCTCGTACATTGAACACAGACCAAAACTTTATTCTCTGGGATAATCAAATCAACATTTATTTATAATTATCATTTTTCAATGATGTCATATTTATTTATAATCACCTCAGTTCCATCGTAGGTGAGTTTGATGACAGGGACAAACGCCTCCTCGATGGCCTGTGGACGACCACAAGTGTCAAGCGCGTATTCTTGTGTAATCCTGAATAATGACGGAATAAATCCCTTCTTTGACCAACCCGTATGTTTTTGACGCTCTTCTGAGCTTTCAGCTTTAAATAGAACGAGGTGAAGAAGTCCTTTCTCCCTATAAATCCAGGTCCAATGCAAAGAGTGTCAATATCAGCACCTGTTAAATCGACAAACATTTTTTTTAATTATATATATATTATATTATATTATATATACTATATTATTATCATGATGGAACCTCTAAATTACCTTTGGTGTGGGCGCCCAGGTAAAAGGAGCCAAACGGCATGACCTTGCCTCCGACGTTTGCCAGGACTGATTCCGGAACGTTCTGAAATAAACATTAAAAAAAGATAAATGTTTTTTATCTTTGCTATTCACATTTTTTTTTTATTTAGTGTCGATTCAGCTACAGATTTCTGACCATTTCTTCACATATTTCTTTGAGCCACGTCTTAAAAAGTGACTCCAGGTTTCTCAAAATTTTCTCTCTGTAAAAAAAGCAAGACGGGAATCATTTCAAACATTGCAATTCATCTAAAGGAAATTATTATTATATTATAGCCCCTTTTACTCCTTATCCGGAGACTTATTTGACCAACTAAACACATTTATTTGCAATATAACAAATTAAACAAAGTGGAAATAATGAAACTGAAAACAATTGCCATACCTGTGTTGCAGCTCCAGGTGATCTTCAAATATGCCGTAGGACTTCAGACTGTCGATGAGTTTCCTGGTGTGGACTAAGTCCACCTGCTCGGGTAAGTCTTCGATCAGAGGACCGGTGATCCCAAACCATTTGGGTACGTCTGGTGGCGATGACCTGAAAATAAAAATAAATAAAAAAAAAATCATGAGAAAAAAGTAATGGTGCAGCACAAAACATTTTTAGAAAAAGGTTGTGCTCAGTTTTGGATGATTTGAGCCTCTATCTGAAAACTATATACTGTATATATATATACCTAAAACAAACTAAATATAAATAAATTATAGTTCAAGTATGAACTTAATTATAGTAAGATATCCAAACCAGATTAAAAAAATAAATAAAAATCACAACTTTACCCTTAGGGCAACTTAAAAAAATATTGAGCATATTATGGATACAAAAGTGTCCCCTTGCTACACTATGCTTATTTGAAGGTGCATGGGTATGTGTGTATGGACCTTTGTGTAGGTGTGTGTAATGAGGAGAAAATATTTATAAATATAAAAGTCAAGCTCAAATGTCTCACTGTATATCAAAGGCAGGGCAATGAAAACCAGAATGAGAGCAACCTGGAGGTAATATGATCATGCAATGTACACATACACACACACGCATTTGTTTTTCATTTTGCATGATTTTATGTTATGGCAATTGAATCTAAAAAATCACTTTTAATGTGTTGCAGTTGGACATTTTCTGTCCTTAAGATGCTGAGAGGAAATGTGATCGTGTGTATTATTAGAACCATATTATATGAACACAGGATGAAAAGTTCAAGCCCATGACATAATAAATGTCAGATGCATTTTCAGTCAAAAATGATGAAAGAAATGTAAAAGTAAAACAACCTTAAAATGTCCCAAGGGGTTTTATAAAGGTGAAGCTAAGGAAATGTGAAGTGCAGATGTCATGTTTTTCTTTTTGACCTTCTTTTACTTACCTGAAACTTTGAATAAACAAGATAAAATAAGACAGAAGTATTTACCGAGACATTGTTGTCAACAGTGAAGCACTTCTTCGAGGATTCAGTGAGAAATCGTTTTTTCCCTCGTAAAATCAGAGCGTTGGCTGCGTTGGACACGTCGCTGTGTCGGACTGTGTTGTTTTGAATCCAAACACACAAGGATCAGACGTGAGCCCGAAGCGTGCTTGTATTGATTTCACATTCCAGGGAAATGATAGTTATGTTCTTGTTTATTGGCAAACATAATTTAGGTGTTCTAAGATAAAGTCTTGAAAAGGATAAAAATCAGAGGACAATAAGGTATCAAATAACTCAAGGGTTCAGTTATGTAGTTATTTTGTTATTGTTGTTGTTGATGGTGGTTGGTGAATAATTTGATTATTTTATTCCTATAAACCTCCCTTTTAAATCTAAGGGAAACAAACAGAACCTGCTTTATGTTCTCTGTGGTTTATTTGTGGATTCTTTCAGTTGCATTACCGCCACCTAGTGGATTCACCCCTTAACTGTTTCCTGTTTTGTCTTTCATCATCTACCAATCAGTGTCTTTTGTCCACTGTGTTCACATGTGCTCTGTTGTCCATCACCTCTTGTCATCCAATAGAGACACTCCTTTCATCTAATTGGCTTTGATTAGTCTTTCATCTCAGACATCAGGGGACATGTAAGCCACGCCCAGTCACATCATAACCCCGCCCACCCCCACCTATAGACATATATACATATACAATCATCACAATGACCTTGTATTTTCATATTTATAAAAACGATATATGACAATGGTATCTTCTGATATAACGTGCCCCCTTAAAATAATAAATATGTTTAAAATTCTTTATTACTTTATTTTACATTTTCTGGAATTACCAAAAACACATTATTTATCTGTAAAGATCCTCTTTCATAAATAACAGACACATGATGAATAGAATATCATTTAATTATTTATAAAAGAAAATAATATAATTACATGCACCTTTATCAAACGCAATATGAACATGTATTAATTTAAGTATGTTTACTATAAATTCACATTTACTTGTGTTCAGTGGCTCTTGGAGAGACCAGCAGCAATACATAAAAGAATAAAAATGTAGAAAATACAAAAAGGCAAATTGAATAAAAAAACATAGGGCAAACAGTTCAGTATAAACTGTATTTTACAATAACACAACAGAATTTTCAACAACAATGCAGATAACTAAATGTATTATGTGTTATTGTTATTAATAATAACTGCGTATATATACATTTCAAATTTCGAGTTTCCATGTTGTGAAACATACTGCACAAACGTGTGTTTGTTGATTTGTGACTTTGATGTTGTGTTGAGTGCATGCGACGTTCGCGTTCTCATGTTTATTTCACCTTCACACTCGCTTCACGCGCGCTGGCGTATGTGTGTGTCCTTTTGCGCGTTTCCCTGCTCGCGTCTCGATCGAACACAACACAACGTGTGTAGTGTAGTCTGCACAGCGGTTTTTGTGAGTCGGTGCGTGTGTGACTTGTGTGTGTGTCGGGACGCGTCGTCCTTGGCGCCGCTCGCCGCGGGTCAGTGAACGCAGCGGCGGGGACATCGCCGCCTGTAGACGGAGCTGCTCTCGGTCTCACGTCGTCAAACATGGCGCCGTCTCCGGAGGACAGGATGCGGTCCTCTCCGCTCCGCCTGCTCCTGCTCCTGCTCTCCGTGTCCGGACTCAGCGCCTCCACCCTCCACGTTCAACCGGAGCCGAGGAGCGCAGGCTTCTTCACCGTGCTGGCGGACCCGTGGTCCCCCGGCGAAGGCGGAGGTGACGCCGCTGCCGCGGCTCCAGCGCCGCTCGTGGCCGGGCGCAGAGCCTCCGAACGCGGGTCGGTCTTCGCCGCCTTCCCGCCGCGTCGCAGCCGACGGAGCTCTGGGGAATCGGCCGCGCCGAAGGTGTACGGGCAGGTAAGAACCAGGACAGTGTCCGTGCTTCGGTGTGCGGCTTCTCGGGTTTAATCCTCAGCAGCAGTGGGTGTCACAGGGTGGAGAAATTAAGCAGGGTGCCCCGGTTGTTTGTGTGTCCCGGCGTTTCTTGCACCTCATCCCGGGCTCTGAGCTGCTGCTGTGTGGGTAGAAAAAAAAAACGTTTTGACCCTCCGGAGAGCAACACACATTGGTGAAGGTTGTCATGAATCAGCTGGTTCCACTCCAGTAAACATCCACATCAATGCACACACACACACACACACATGGTGTGTCCTCCCCTCAGACCTGGATGCACAAAGACAAACGACAACACAAAGTGCAACGAGATGCACCGTGCATTTTGTCTGCAGGTGTGTGTTTTTGTTTTTGTATGTTGCACAATGTAGAAGACGTATAGGTTAGAGTGATGTTGAGATGGTCTTCCTGAGAGGACATGGGAGACACAAGGGTATCGCACATGTCCTCGACAGTTGTGTTGTTTTCATGAGGAGTTCGTCATTCTGCAGGTTCACTGTGTGTACGTGTGTGTGTGTGTGTGTGCGCGCGCGCGCGTGCTTGTGTTTGTGCGATGCAAGTAGGATAGTGGTGGTTCTTGAGGATGCCTTCTACATTTGTGCTGTTTTTATTAGGAGTGTGCCATTCTGCAGGCACACAGTGTGTGGGTGCGCCTGTGTGTGTACCCTTGTGTGTGTTACACATAGGGTAAAGTGGTGCTTCTTGAGGATGTCCTCCACACTTGTGTAGCTTTCATTAGGATTTTGTTTTTCTGCAGGTACATGGTGTGCGTGTGTGTTGCACTTAGGGTAGAGTGGTGCTCCTGAAGAGGTCCTCCACAGTTGTGTTGTTACCATTAGGAGTTTGTTTTTCAGGTACACTGTGTGTGTGTGTGTGTGTGTGTGTGTGTGGGCGGGGGTCATATTTGAGAGGCATCAGGACAAGAGTTAGATTATTGTGCAAATTATTAAATGGCTCAGTTAATTGTGTAGAGAGATTGTTTTCAAATGAATACATTCATACATTGTTTATGCCATTAAAAGAGTGAATGAATACAAAGGTTAAAAGGTCACAGACCAACAACCGGCTTATAAACACATCCTCACATTGGAGGATTTTTTATTCATAATTAAATAGATTATCAAAGAGGGAAAGTTAAGAGTTGGGTTTTCAGCAGTTTGGGAGGATCTCACCTGAGCAACATGGACTGTTTGAAAAGTAAACAGACTGTGAAGGAACCCAATGCAAATCCTCTCACGTAGGCTCAGGGCGTGTAGCTTTCACAGAAACACCAACGGGGCGGCGGAACAGATGACTGTTTATTTAATCCAGCAGATTATCTCACAAGAAGAGCTTTAATCGGGAGTTAATCAAAGCAGTGACGATAAATAAACTGCAATAAATGTGGGTGTGTCTTGTCCAGTGTCGTCCCCAGTGTTTGACAAATGATGTTTCTCCATGTCATATGTTTTATTCGGGGGTTTATCAAAATGTCCGTTCTGGTCAGCTCGGATAACCTCAAATCACTTTCTAGGCCCATTTGGTGGATAAGTACAAGTCAACAAAGGTTCTCAATAAGAAATTTCATTCATTCAAATTCATTCTCAAAATGTCATTTCTTCTTTGTCATCATAGATTTAGTTCAGTGTAGAGTGGGGAAAAAAGCAAAACATAAAACCCCCAACACAAGTGTGCAGCAAATGAACACAAGCATGAAGTTTAGCCTGTGTTGACTTTATAAAAAAACAAGAACACGCACAGGAGGAGGAAACTGGGGTGGCTTCAGTGTAACTGGATCATCTTTGTTGTCACAGTTGTTGAGCTGAGAGGCGAGCGTGCGTGTGTGCGAGTGTGCGTGTGTGTGGTGACTATGCTGCTGTCATGGTGACTATTAAATAAAACCAGGCCTTCATAAAAGCCGTTTCCGTATCATTTGTACCATTATATATTCTCTAGGTTTATTCTTAGGGCTTATTTGTCATGTGTGTTTTTTTTTATTGTTAGTGAGTCACTGGTGTCGGACCTATTTGCATTGCATTATCTCATCTGCACTAAAATAACATGATTGTTTGTCTTGAATTCATTCACGTCTTACTTCATTAGGGTATACTCAAATATTAAAGTGGTTTGGAGGCCTGAGTTGCTGCAGCAGAGGACGCGTCCTGCCGAGCTTTAAATCCTCACATCTGCTGTTGTTCCACCTGCTGCTGCTGCTGCTGCTGCTGTTGTTGTTGTTCAGTGAGAGTGTCGCTGCTATTTCTGGTCCCCTGATGTTACAATTACACACTCTTAATCATCGTGTGCTCGCACCAGTGTGGTGAGTGTAAATAAACAGTGAGAAGGCCTCTCGGAGACCCGTGCAGGCATTAGTCCTGCAGGTTTTGGTTTTAAATTCTCGCATATCAGAAAGACCAAACTTCTCAGGCCAAATGTTGCGTTTTTTTATTGTAAATTATTATTATTTTTTTTTAGAGTTAGAACTGAAAAGAGAGAAAAAAAAAAGGCCAGTGCTCGTTGTGAGTGTCGACGTGATGTGAAATGTCACGGTGTGGATGTCGGGGTTTGAAGCGAAGAGGAATGGGACGCGTAGATATCCCAAACGGACCATTTCGGAATAATCTATTTAAAGAAAAACATTGAATAAAAATCAGGTACAAATGTTGTTATGTGGATCGACTGGATTATCGGCATGAGAGAATGTTGTTTTGCCACAGGTGGAGAGGTCAGAGGTTTGATCCCTGGCCTACAACATACTGAGCTCATAATTGCTACTGCTGTGTGTGTGTGTGTTGGTGGGGGTTTCTGTGTGTGTGTGGGAACCTAAATGTGGTCGACCAGATTGGAAAACTACTATTTACACGCAGCACATTTACACGTCTTGTGGAGTGCTTACAGCTGATGTAGGACCACTGGAAGATCCTAAAAAGCTGCGTGATGTGGGTGGCGATTCTTTGTGGGCATGACACCACTGGCAGTCCCCTTTAAGAAAAAAAAAAAAAAAAAAAAAAGAAAAACGCTGAGATTTGACAATTGTTTTTCATGGAAATGATGATTGTGGCTGCTCCGTGGACAGGAAATCCAAATTAAGAGGCGTCGCCACGATCTTTGGAAAGTTCAGCGTCAAAATTTCATTGCACTTTTTTGGCAACGTAATTGTAGAGAGAGAGAAAATGCCAAAGCAATTCTCCCAAGACTCTGAGTTACAGTGTGTGTGTGTGTGTGTGTGTGTGTCTGTCTGTCTGTGGAGAGTGAAGAATGAATGTAAATCCCAAGTGAGTGACACCAAATCACCCAGAGACGGGACAGGGTCTGCAGCAGCGTCAATCTCCCGAAAGCTGCACTCTCACTCTGTAATCCCTGACCGTGTGTGTGTGTGTCTGTGTGTGTGTGTGTGTGTGTGTGTTTGTGTTTTGTGTGTGAGTGGTTGCACAGCACTTAGCTCCTGTATGGAAACATCTTCATTAGTTTGTGCGTCAGTTGAGTTTGTGCACTGACTGTTAAGACGTTTTAAACTTCTGTGCATCAGCCTTTAAGATTACATTTCTACATTTCTTATTGTGTGGCATCGCTAGACTCTTTAATTGTTCTCTTTTAAATTTTTTTCAAAGTCCAGACAAAGATATTGGTCAGTTTCTATGGCGATTATTTGACGTTTGTTCAGTCAGTCCGGAATATTGGGATAATCTGAGCCGAACCGGAATCTACACTTGTTGTTGAGGATTGTGCGTCTTCATCTGTGGCTGGAAACACAACATGACACACGTAGCTCACACATGCAGAGTGTGTGTTGGTGTGTGTGTGGTGAGAGCGCGCACAGGCCTGCCAGTCCTGCGGGAATGATGTCATTGTTTGAGACGGGCCACGCCGCCAACACTCTCCTGGCTTTGATTGCCCCCCCCCCCTCTCTCTCTCTCTCCTTACCGTTGAATAATAGAGAGCTGAGGGGAGTGAAGGCTGCTCGGCTCCACTGTAGGAAAATGAGCTCTATTATGAATTAAGATATTTATCAGAAGTCGTATCTAATGCCTATCGGAGCAGGGTACAAGCACAGAGGAGCACTTTGTGGAGTCAGCGATAGCGACGCCGTCACGGAGGGTTTAGATTAAAATACAAATTTAAAAGTAAAATATAACTGAACATCACCTGAGAGAAGCTGGTGAATGGAATTGCAGAGATTTTTGAATAACATCCATTTTAAATCTGGCAGTAGGGTTAACATGAGGACATATGAGGACATATGATGACATCATCGTTCAACTTTAGGGAACTTTTCGTAGACGTCCATGAAATTCCAGGAAGCCTACTTTATAACCTTAGTTATTGAGGAGGTATTTCTTTTTATTCCCAATTGGGACCAATCATCTCTAATTGACAGATTGTTATTTTGAAATTTGAAACCAGACACTGTGCGTGAAAACAGGTTTCACGACTTTACGGGTGGATTTTTTTTTTTTTTTAGGCTGCAGAAGAGTCAGAGATGAAAACACTGAAGATAAAACTAAATAATTAAACCGCACTCTTCAGCTTCTGGTGCCTTTTTTTTTTCTCTCCCAGTGCGACAATGGGGGAAACCAAACAGACATGTAGAGTGTTTGTGTTTGTGTAATCCAAGTTTTGCACTCGCATTGTCGCGCTCTGACACGATATGTCTGGCGTGCTTGTGTTTGGTGTGGATGACGAATGCTGCAAGACTAGTCCTGTATCACAATTAGACCTGGACCGTGGATTTTGGATTTTTTTTTTCTTTTGTGAATACTAAAATGAATACTGCCCTTTTTTTTTTTTTACCTTTGCAGTATTTTATTTTTATTTTTATTTTTTTATTGTTGTCAGGCCACCAGCTGAAATCCCTTTTATTTGGGATCCAAGCTCAAATCTGGAATGCAGCTGCGTGTAATGGCTTGTTAATGGCATGTAAATTACATTTCAAAATGATCTATAAACTATAACATTACCAACCATGCTCTGACAAACTAATGGTTTTAACTTTTAGTCGTTACATTTGTGTCTTTTAATTAAGTGTTGGTGAGCCGCAGGCCGCGCATATCCGTGACATATCTGGGCCGCCAAGGATGTGATCAAGGAAGCACCTATTTCAGGCGATGATATTTCCAATGAGACAGCACGGTGTTGAAAGAATGAAAAGTTTCTTCTTCGGGGGAACTCAACACTTTATTCCGTGTTTCCTGTTTCCTTGTGTTGAGTTCAACGGAAAAGCGTCACTAACTGTTTGTGTCGGGTTTTTATGGTCCACTGTACTGGCACAACACATGAAAATGTTGTCTGATAATTAAATATTCAAATAATCTTGTTTAAAAAGGTTATTGTGACGGTACCGGTTGGTTGTGATCCTGCTTTGCTGAATTATAATGCGAAAACAATATCAAATAAAATGTATCTAAAGAATTATTTTCCACAAAATATTGCATCGTGACAAATATTGGGTTAATCCAAACAAATGGAACATTTTATAAAATAATCAGTGTTTGACTCTGGCTGTAATTACTTGACAAATCAGATCTATACCAGTGTAGGATCCGTCTCACCAGTTTTTATCATCTACTTCTTCTTCTTCTTCTCTCGGTTTTAATTCTCTGCGGTGTCCTGAACCTGGGTGGTTTTTACGAGCTCATTAGCAGATGAACAAGTGTAGTTTGTTATCGTCCTGTAACGCTGGGACCCTGCGGTGGTTCCAAAATAATAATAAAAACGTGGCGCTGAGGTCTGTGGGAAATAACCCAGAACAAAAATTCCACAATCCCACAGGTTTTATTAACGAAAAGCACAGAAATGATCAGTGAACAGAGAGAAAAGTCAGTGAAAGTGTTTTTTAGCTGGTACTAAGTAACAACTTCTCCTTTTTTTGTAAAAAAAATAACTCTTCATCATAATGTTTTTTTATTTGTAGGCCAACTTTCTACAAATGAGAAGCAACTTGGGTGTTTTTTTGTTTTTTTGCCATTTTAAATGACTAATTTCTATGTTAATTAAACATAAAAAAAGAATGTAAATCATACTTATACAGTATTTGTGTGTTAAATCCGTTGTTTATTAGGGGTAGAAATCCATCCATCTATTATTTATCCATTTATACCACTTGTTCATTTAAGGGTCCCAGGGGGAGGCGGGGCCAATAGGGTGAACATGTTGATTGATAGCGAATAAATATGACGTGGATCGGTGTCCATTAGGACTGACGCATTTTTTGAGCTTTTTATGCGCCACACAAATGCTGGTCGGTGCGGTGTCCATGGCCCATGTTTCCAGTGGGAGTGAGCAGCTGTGATTGGAGCTGCAAGTTTGCTGCAACCTGGCAAACAGGTTTTTACCGCCATCATCATCATCATCATGACTTTAGATTCACGGTGTGGTCGGTGGTGCAGAGCGGCTGGCCCGCTCACACCGTGGCCAATGGAACATAAAAATGTCGAGATTTACGGGCGCAGCACCTTGACCCGACAGACAGCCCTGGCTCTTTTTTTTTTTCCCTTTTTTTCCTTTTACCCAGGCTGGTCCTGAGGGGAGGAAAATGGGCAGGAGGCGGAGAGCGGAGGAGCAAGTTGTTTGGAAACGACACAGGAAGAAAAGGTTAAATCTCTGTCTCTCGCTGGAATTGCACAGTCTGAGGTCGGCTTTGTTTTCTGGAAAAAAGAGCCAATCTCACATATATGCTGTATATCCTCAGTCTCTTCTATTTTGATGCTCTCCTGGAGCCACTTTGTGATAAAGTGTCGTTCAGACCTTAATGATTCCCCCCCCCCCCCTTATTATGCCCCCCCCCCCCCCCCCGCCCAAACGAAACACCCAATGTGTGTGTGTGTGTAATTCGCCGCATTGGTTTATGGATTTCCGAGGGGTCCTCTGTTTCATTGATGCATTTCTTCTTTTTAATATTGCTGTTTGAAGTTGGTGCAGAGCAGATATCGAAAGCCTGTGTTTTTTATTTTTTATTTTTTTCTTACACGAGCAGGTCCAAACTCGCAGCAGATCCGCTTAATGGCTCAAAAGTCCCAGGATGAATCATTAATAAAAAACAAGCCAATTTACTTATTCCCTCCCAACTGCTGCATTTTGGCAGGGCCAAGCCCTATTGTTGCTGCAGTGATTGTAGAAGTTGAAGGGTTGTGTTGACGGTGGATGCACAAAATGCTTTAAAGCAAAAAACAACCCCCCCCCTAAAAAAAAATAAAAAGCGCTCCCTCCACAGGCCTGCCTCCTCGGAGGAGCATCAATAAAAGATGATGCGGGTGAGGCAGCTCGGAGATGAGATGGCTACGCTGTGACAATGAAAAAGATGAAATGGCCCATTTCTCCTCATTGATCTATGAGCCTGATGGGAGGTGCAGTGAAGGGGAGAGGAGGAGGAGGAGGAGGAGGAGGAGGAGGAGGAGGAGGAGGAGCGAGTTATTGCATTACCTACTCTATACATGGAATTATACAGTATACATGGAATTTCACCATATGCATACAGTATATACTGTACACACACACATGCACACTGATAGAATCATATTATCATTTATTCATAACGTCAGCCAATCACATTAACACAAATTCCCCCATCCGTGGCCAAAAATGATGAAAACATCAATGAAGTACATTTGGTTTCTCTTTCCTCCATTGTGTCACACACACACACACACACACACACACACACACACACACACACACACACACACACACACACACACACACACACACACACACACACACACA